>JANDKJ010000477.1:0-56247 GCA_028551335.1 Armillaria sp. CMW 4456
AGTGGCGCCCTCTTCGAAAGTAGACGCTGAAGATGACGCCGACAACACCCTCCCTGGCACTTGCTTTTCTTTCCCTCTTCCCTTGGAAGAGGACCCTACAGTCGTCACATTGGCGACGGTGCTCTTTGTGCAGAAGCCGGACATTTGCGCGCAGACTGTACGCTTTCTGTGGCGTTAACCGCTCTTTTTATCTGCCTAGGCCAAGGCGGAGGCATTGACAAAAGTTCTGCTTCAGAGTTCCCTCCATTTAAGTACCTATAAGCGTCGGAATCCTCAGTCTCGTTTTCTCTGCGTCCAGGTGCCCGATGGGTTTGTGGCGGGACATCCTTATCTAAGAGTAGTGCCCACAACTTGTCTGAGATGGAGATGGGTTCATCCTGTGTACAAGCCAGTTTCTCCTCGTACGCCTGTGCACGTAAACGTGTCCTGGTATTGATGATATCAGTGGAAGGTCATATCTCGATATCTCGAGATTCTCGAGCCTGTCGTTCGCGCTTTCTCGACTATGCCGAGGTATGTGATCTCAGACGGTCGTAGGATATATTTTGTTCTATATACGTGTTGTTTGTTCCATCCTTGCGGCACTGTGTGTTCCAGCGAATCTATGTATCACAAGCACATCGGCAACAGAGGTGAAGTAAGATTCACCTCGCGAAATTTCCGACCAAACATCATTATAATGAACATCAATGAAGGAAAAAACTACGCACCTAATTTCATCATCGTGTCCTACCTCCTCGCTGACAATACGAAGAGGCGAACTGCTATGTTCATCTGCACCTTCAACACCACTGAAATCTTCTTCTGGAGCTGGAGAAGGGGACCAGAGATTCAGTGGATTGTCACTGTCGCTATCTTCCACGCGTCTTGAAGGGGTAGGCATTGGGTCAACAAAAGACTGATGTAGTCTATAGTTTGTAGTTCTTCGTATTTCTTCGTGCTTATTGGAACACCAATTCGAGAGAGGGGAGTGATTGAGGAGATGACCGCTTAGAATAAAAGAGAAAATCGTGTTATTCACTGCATCCTTCGGTGCGGTAGGATGTAGTAGCGTATGGTCGACACGGAGCTTTGTGCAGCACAAAGGAAAACCGATTTTGAAACTTGGTGCTTCGATTAAGAGTGACTAAAGGTAGTAAGAAATGTCTGTTTTTCACCTAGTAAATCACCCGTTGAGGTTAAGACAGATTTCGAAAAATTTCTCGTCAAATCTGACAGTGATAATACAGTTTCAATATGGAAAAGAGACTTGGCAATAAAGGAGGAGAGAGTGTTGCATAGAATTCATCGCAAAGCATTTGCCGCTTGGGATACCTTGTTTCCCGCCGCTTCGAGGGAAGAACGAACGGTATCATCCATAACGGTCTTCAACAGACTCCTTGATTTCCATCGATCAGGATGGAACATTTGCCTCGCCCTCATCACCATCTTCTTGTGTGCGTTGACCTGCAGGTAGCCTCTTGCGAATTTGAAGAAGTTGTCCACGGCCTGCCAGTCGTCAAGATCCGACACCTTGAAATGCCGAGGATTGACCAACACAGGCCAGGGTATACCAGAAGGTGTGAGTGGCTTCGATTCAGAATACTGCGTCGTCTCGAACTCGTCCATGAGTACGAGGAAACGGTCGACTGCTTGGGAATCTGTCCAGCATTCCAGGTTCCACTTCTCCCTGTCTCTCCTCCTGCATCGCCGCTTCTCAGCACTTGTCGCTTCCTGCCACTTCTGTTCCCGTAACTTCTGCTTTTCTTCACGTTCAGCCTGAGCCCTTTCCCTCTCTACACGAGCTTTCTCCTTCATCTTCATCCTATCTTTTTCCTTCTGTCGTTCCTCGTCCTCCATTTTGCGCAATACCTCAGCTCTTCGCCTCTGCTCCACCTCTCGTTCCTTCTGTTCCTTCCGCTCTCTCTTCACCCGAGCTTCATCCCAGAGCGATTTATCTTTCTCGAGCTCCAGAATCTTGCATCGTGAGTTAGTGACGTCGAGCTTGTCTTCGTAGCTCGAGGATCTCGAGTGCGTGTTTGATAGAGGCAGACCGGACTATACGGTTAGCCTTTGCGGTCTCGCGCTCCGTGTCCTCTAGCTTGCAGCACAGCGCTTGCAATTGCGCTTTAGTGCTTTGCAATTCTTCTCGAGTGTCAAGCAACCGTGATCGTTCTGCCTCAAGTTCCTGCTGGGAAAGCTTCATTGTCTCGACCTCCAAACTCAGACTCGATAGCTTCCGCTCAAGGCTACGCTTCTCATCACGAACTGTCTGCAGGACTGTGGCCAGGGAGGACCCTTCGAGGACATGATCTAGATCGGATATCTTCTGTCGCTGAAATCTTGGCTTTGATACCAAGGTGTTGTTTTGGCGCTGAAGCTCGGCGACTCTTCTTTCGAGGGCTTGTATATGATCAGATTTTCGCATTTCTGATTGCTTGCGTTCCTCCGTCAGTGATTTCTGGAAAACGATGGTATCCACGACGGGGAGCAATTGTACAGAGGGCGGCTTCTCGGTAAACTGGCCAGCACGTCGTGACCTATCAGATAAGCTCGGCTGGTCATGGTCAATCTGAGAACTTTGTTAAAGGAGATGCAGGGTACAGACTAATACAACGTACATCGCTGACAATGGGTCTGCAGTCATCCTTCTCTTTGAGGGCTGGGTCTTGTTTATCCGGTTTTCCATCGTCATCGAGAGAATTCTTATTAATTTCAGGCCGATCCTGAGAGTTAATAGTCAGATATCGTATTGAATTATGTAGTAATCTCAATCTCACCTTCACTGCAGCTTGAGGCCTTTCATCAAGAGACTCTGGTGGTCTAGTGGATAACGCCAGAGTCACATCAGATGTCTCCGAAATGGAGCAGACGACGCCAGCCTTCATAGCTCTCTTCGCTAGATAATTCTTTCGTCAGGAAAATCTACTTGAAAAAGAGATGGCATTCTCGAACCAAGTAAGATTGAAGGAAACTTGAGGATGGCATATCGGGCCACTTCATCGAAATCGATAGTCGCAAACTGCAGCGCAGATTTTAGATGCTTTGGAGTGATAGCCACCGGAAGATCGTGGAGATATAAGACAGGATCTCTGAGTTGGGTAATGGAGGACATCATCAATGTCTTGAGAGATGAGAGCTCTCGCAAGTGGGACATGCACCCTGGAAGTGTCTCGTGTTATGCGATAGACTCCTCGAGGCATTGAAGCTTCACCAGGTGACCGTGAGCGCCTAATCTAATACTGAGCTTAGGATTCGGATGGCAGATCCGTGGTACTGAAATTGAATATAATATTCAACTACCAGAATGGGCTCGGTCTGTGCCGGAACTGACCTGTTACCGAAATTGACCTTACTCGTCCATTACTCATTTCAGCGAGCACTTTGACATGAAGAAAGGATTTTATCCTGGTCCCAAACGTGTTTCCCATCATTGAGCATCCTCTTGCTTGGGCCATATAACCCTTCAAGGATATCGGTATGCAGCACCCTTGTAAACGAAGGCGACTCACCCTTTGCAGTAATACTCTGTCCGGCTTCTCTCTCCCGATAAACCCAGCCTTGAAATCCCGCTCAGACAGGCAAAACTGCAGGCAATGATACACAATATCGAGACAGGGTACACGAACCAACAATGTACTCGAGTACGTCCAGAGGTTGTCCAAATTTTCCCTAAGGTTCGAGAGCCCGAAATCGTTACAGTCCTTAGACTATGCATGTTGATGGTCACCAATAGATGGAAAGTTTTTGAAGCGCCATTGCGCGAAAATGAAGAGGAATTATGAAGAGAACGTGATGGTTCGAAATGCAAAATTTGACATGCGATCGCGGCCCGGCTTCTTCTCTTACACCATCAACATCATCCTCCACCAACCTTCCTTAGTTTTTTCTTTCCTCTCCTTGAACATGCCTGAACGAAGTAGCGGTGACCCTTGAATGTTGCACTGCGCCCGACATGGTGGCTTTTCTGACAGCTGGCCGAGGATTGTAAACCCATTGTATTGGTAGGTGGCTACATGTGCCTGCGATAGAGTGCGTATTCTAAGGACACCTGCCAGCCTTGATAACGTCGTCTTGAGCCTTACGATTCAACGGTAGCTTGCTCGTTTTGCGAGAAGCGTCCAGGGTACGCGTTGCAGCCGCTGCATGAACCCGCGCATGGCCTGGCTGAATATGGCTGGATCTCCCATTTGGACGAGATATATCGGAAACCTCACCGTTGGGGTACCATGAGAACTGACACCCGGGTACGTGTCACAATTATCTGGTCTCTGCTAGTTTTTCAGCAGCCTTAGCCTTCGCGTTAACGTTTTGGATACAAGAACCCGATGTCGCTCGTCTTGCTGTGAAAAGGGCCCTAATTTGTTTTAATGTACACCCTTTTCTAATTAGTGGCACTACATATCCATTTGCATTTTGGATTACCTATTGCCGAGGACCGGAAGGACCATCTCTCCCTTCGAAACACGGATTACCGCACTACGACTTGCACCAAATTCCCCGACTCTAGACTGAGTTCCCTTTGCTGTTTGAAGGCTAATGACTCCAGATATACCCTTCACTTTTCACTACCTTTGGGCACGCTCAGATGAAGTTATCGCTTAGACTGGTTTCAGACGCTACATTAATAGAATAACCCAAACTGTGGGCACGCGATACTCAGTCAGACTCGGAGAAACCTTTCTATGGTTGTTCTAACGCCGTTTCTACTAGTGTTGCTGGAGGAGATATTCTTCTAGTCATTCCCAGATATTCGCTGGTGTCCGTTGGGTGTCCGTCCCACATGTCTTTTCCGGACCTCAAGACGTTGCCAGGTTGTTATGACTTGATTGGTCGAGTTTTGTGGAAACCCCGTGAGCTCTTGGCTTTCCGTCATTGAGGTGTACCCGTATGCGGGATATCAGAAGCATCGTTGACAACGCAGATGGCGGTATCACGACATAGATGATATCTCTCGTTACGTGTTCTAACGGATATGACAGCACCTGCTTTACACCTCCGGCGTTATTCAGTCCATTGTGCTCTTCCCTTACGCTTAAGTCTTGGTGTTGACAGACCGTTCAGAGGCATTTAATAACGAACCAAGTGGCTCCAAAGATGTTAGTCAAGTATGACCCAGGCACACAGTATGCTGTCATTGTTATCTCTCGTCACGATCTGCTTTGTTGACTTTTCGACAGGTTTTCTCACATTAACGTCGCACAATGCCCAGCGGTGGAGAAGCAATGAGAAGCTAGTCCTTGGAAGGCGTTCAGCATGTGATGTTTGACATGAACGAAGGGAGGTCGTTCTGTCATAGCGCACAGGTTTCCCATCCTTCTTGCTTTCTGATCGTTCAATGATGTCCACTTAGCAGGACGGGTGCTAATTTGAGAAATCCTTGCAACCCCTTGCTTCTTCCTGCCGAACTTGAAAACCTTGTTCTAGATCATCCAGTTTGGTGAGTAATTGGATTATATATTCTTATGGCTTTATGAGCGAACGCTGATGTTGAGACAAGTTATGATCGTGCCGGCTCAAGTCTCGATGGGGTATACCATGACTGTAACAAGAACCTCGACGTTTATGGCCACCATTACTCACAAATTCTGAGCCGTGCGAAAACCTCTCCATGTCAGTATATTAAACCGTAGTTTAAGGTCACTGAATGAAACCAACAGATGGTGTTACATACATATTGCAGGAAATCCTACTGCCCCAGCCATTTCAGATACCTTTTGTCAGTACCGGTGCTTGTCGATCTTGTTGTCACCACGACGATTGGGGTATCTGATAGATGGGAACATCGACGAAGAGCTGTGTAATCGGTGGTTACAGTTAGATACACCTACGCCGTTCTTTTCGCGATCAGATATCGAGGGTGCAATCTCTTAAGGACCTTACCGTTGGGACAGTGTTGGTGCATCAAGAACTGCCACAGCCCCTCGTTATGCTCTGTTACCTAACCGGGTAAGCGGTTCTTCAGATGTCCCCTGCTTAATATGTTGATTCCCACGCTTTAGTACCCTCTCGGTGAATGCATTTTTGGATGACACTTCGCATGTCCCCGCCATTGTCCCGTATTCCCTAACGAGAAATGACCATTTTGTGCTGATATGCGGCGCTTAGCTGATTGGGACGTTTTAGGGATACCTGACAGGTACTAGAGGCCAACGTCTCTATTATTGACGGTGAAACTCTCTACCAGAACTCGCTGAGTAAAGTTGTAACAACGGGAATATAAGGATCTTCCCCGGACGTGGAAGTGCCATGTCGGGACTGGTGCATCCACGAGGTGGTCAATGCCGCGTCAAAGAGGAACGCGAGTTACCCGGCTCTGCGCGGGGATACCAACGTATATCTTCGCGAAGACAATTCTTATTATCCCAGTCAACCGGTGTCTCCGACCTCCGACGGCTGCGCTTCGGGTTCAGTCTGTATTTATGACGGCGGGGTTGCGCAGGGTTGCGCCACCAACTCTGGAATGGCATTGACATTCTCTTCTGGAAGTTGGTTGGTCATCACCGGTATGTGGGGATTTCAGTGTATCGCGGAGATTGTGTCTTGATGCAGTGTTAGAAGCGGAAGTTCTCGATACTTCGCTTTTGGTGATCAAGCGCCGCGGATTTGGTGGAGTTGGATGTGGATCCACCTATGCGAGCAGGCTGAGAAAAGGGCATTTCACACATATGCTCGCTCGGGACTGGCTCCACGAGCTGCTTTTAACGCCTATGTGTTTCAAGTTTAAAGTACACTTCAACGTGTTCGATATTGAGTATTCAACTTATACACTTCATTGAATCAGGATAATCTGTCTTCCTTTTTCAAGCTCAAACAGCGCTCGAGGATCTGGATTGTACCCACCTGTGGGAGCAATATTTTTTAGTCAACTCTCGTTCCCGTGATTCAGATCTCAGTTGACTACAGTCAGATCTAGAGTAACTGCCCGGAAGTAATAAGTCAAAACAAGCGACGCATCAGCAACGACGGCGAACTAACTCCTCCTTTACTCTTCCTTTACAACATCATAATGGGCAAATTCTACGACGAAATACCTGAGTATGTTATGGCAATGATCAAGAAACAGCATATGTTCTGGGTAGCCACAGCTCCATTGAGCGCTGATGGGCACGTCAATATCTCGTCCAAGGGTGTTGAGGGGACATTCCATATCATTGACTCTCATACGGTGTGGTATGAGGACCTCAGTGGAACTGGTGAGCCTATACTTTGGCCGTTGGACGGATCCTCCCTCATTATGCTCAGGTGTGGAGACCATATCGCATCTTCGCGAGAACGGGAGGATTACCATTCTATTCAATGCTTTCGAGGGCCCGCCAAGCATTGTCAGGCTTTTTGGACATGGTTGGTGCCGGATTCAATGCAATATGTATTCTGGGGAAAGTGATGAGTGTCTGTAGGAAAATCCTACGAATTCGGCACACCTGAGTACAATGCGTTTATTCCCCAGGAAACTCGCCATCCTGGATCTCGTGCAGTCATCATGATCGATGTACACAAAGTCGGGACGGTAAGTTCCTTGTTTATTTCCATTTTGTATAATATGCTCAGAAAGCCAAAGTCCTGCGGATATGCTGTACCATTTTACGAGTTCAAATCACATCGGACCCGGTTGCTTGAGGTCGCTGCAAAGTTTGAACTTGCCGATATCGAAGCCGAAGAAGCGGGGGCCACGGCATGTCAGCCTCCTCGGCCGGATGATGGTTTGAAGCAGTTCTGGATCCAGCACAATGTTCAGAGTATCGATGGGTTGTCTGGCTTGACATTCGGTCAGCATTCTACAGACAAGTTTCATACCAGAGGCAAAGTTTATAAAAGGGATGACGAGAGTGTGTCCATGAAGAGCTTTTTAGAACAGCTGGACATGAGATTCATCCTAGGGTTTTCTTTGGGAGTTGCGGCTACTGCCGCTTCAACCTTTCTCTTTTATAGTCGATAGGGCACGAAAATGTATGTACACTATGAGAAGTATAATAGAAACATGTATGATCCGAGCAGAGAATATGTATATAAAGGCTGTATAAGGTTGGTCGAAACAAGTACTACAAATCGTGTTAAAGACTTCGGGACTGGGAACGGGGCCGTGGTGCATTACTTACTAGTAATACTCAATCTCTGGGCGAAACAAGGATTGAATCGGTATCCTCAAGCTGCATTAAATTCGGGTTATCTCCACCGGTAGCGCCTTCGCTGGATCGAGTTTCTGGGGCTCCCAATTGAATTTCGGCTTCCACATCTTCTCTACCCGCTCGGCGAGTAAAGCTTCGCCGTGATAAACTGAATTTGCTACCTTGCATGATATCTGTGCTCGTATGGGCATTATGCATGTACCCTTCGTCACATTGACGAACTTCACAGTTACTACTGTCAATGGAAAAATCACTAGTTGTCGAATGATGCTGAGCGTCATTAAGACCATGGCTCCCGAACCGTAGGGAGGACGCAACACTGGCATTCCATGTATCATCCGGTCTAGCACTGCCCGCTGCAACACGCCCGACGATGAGCGTCGGAGCCATTCCCTGAATATTTCACTCAAGTGATGATCCTTAAACCATATGCATGAACGTACGTACCCGTGCAACAGTTGCCAAAGCGTCAAAGTACATGCTTTCGGCAAGGAAGCCAGCACTTGTGGAAATGTCCAAGATCAAGAAAACTGCTTCTAGCGCCGATGATTCTATAATGATCTCCATGACACGGTGATAAGCCTTGAATCGATCCTTTGGATGCACACCCCCAGCCATTCTCGTGACGGTCAGAATACGGAAGATGACAAGGAATGTACAGAGGAGATTCGTTGCAAGGGAAAATGCGACAGACGCAGTGTAGAATTTGTTATAGATATTTTCATGTTCAGGCTGGGTTATGTTTAGATATGCAAAGAGGATTTTTAGAGCTAGTAAAAGATCAAGATGAGCTTTGAAGATCAAGCATTTGAGGACACCAGCTTCAACCCACCAGTTGAAGAGCCCAGAAGAAGAATAGGAAGGACGACGATAGCCCATCTCCGACCCCAAACTGTCCAGCAACGCCAGATCTATAGGCTCGTCAGCACATACTGCAGAGGCATGGATTTTAAATCACCCACTAGTATAGACTCGGATAGGATGGTGCACAGTGCACCTGCTACTTCAAGCACAATATACTCCGTTTCGCTTTCAGAAGTAACATAAACGAGATATTCCGTCCACAAGCTTTGATCTCTGTTTTCCATGACAAGTGAAAGGCTCATATATCTCCAGTTAAAAGCACTGTCCAAGGTTGTGGCAAGATAAAGGACAATCATCGCAATCACCGTGGCTAGTCCGATTTTCTTGCCAGTCTTGGATCTGTGATTTTCACCTGTCATCCCAGCTTCACCAACAGACTTGAACAAAACTAAGGTCCCTTACAGACTATCCACAGCATGGTGACAATGGTTCCTGTGTATATCCCTGAAAGGATATGTTAACTGAATGAGTGTTTGGAAATTTGTATAAGAATTGATTCAGCGCACCATGAAGGAAGAAAACGAGGATCACAGAATTTAAATGGGCATCCAGAACCTGGAATATGCGAGTTCTACCAACAGCAATCACTTCTGGTGGAATATTAGGCTGAGTGCTATTGCTCATTTGAATGAAATATGAGACTGGGGCTTAAGGTTAGACAGTGGCGGGCAAAGAAGGGGAATCAGTCCAGCCATTGGAAGAATCCGTTTTTGTTATATATACCCATAGGCTCCACAATTCAAATTGAATGGAGGTGTAACTCTGATCAACAAGGGGGTGGCCTCTAGATGCTAAGTATACGAGACGAACGGAAGGACATCAGCATCAAACGTCATTAAAGCAGGCGCTAATCAAGAAAGAAACTTGAATCGATCACCTTTTTAACCTCCACAACATGCATCAGGACCCTAGGGGGCATTTTCATGCAGAATTCATACTGGGTGAAGCCTCGCACCAAAGAAGGGCGAGAGGAGGTATACAACTTTGGAGATCGGAATGGGAGCTAACATTCGTTGAACTGCGGAACCTTCCTTTCTTGAAAAGAAAAGAGCGCCACCCGGGCCTATACGCCCGATATGACGCGATGTGACCGGACTCTGACAGCTCTGACGCGTGAATTTCTATATTTAGCATACTATTGTAATTAGTATAAATCCGGCCGAGTAGTTCACTCTTCCTTCTTACTTTTCCCTCTCCTAAGTAGTCGTCTCCGCCGCAATATCAACCACAGTTCACCGTCTCTCGCAGCCCCCCTTGAGTATGTCCGCGTTTCCTGTCGCAAGATAGGTTTCCAGCCGCTTCCTGCTTGAAAGCATTTAGATAGCGTGTGTGACCTCCTTTTGAACGCATATGTTAAATTTCCATGATTCAAACAGTACTCTCGTGTATCCCAGCAAGCTCCATTCCTTCTTGTTCAGCGGACGAGGGTCTGGACTTTTCTACTGGCACATCATTATTCCAGATCCGTTGTTACTCCTCTCTCCTCGTGATTCATATTTTGGCTCAGAACTTCTAATAAGCCATAACACATGATGCATTACCAACACAGCGAATTAACTCCCACTTGTACAGTCATCACGAATCGCAATGGGCAAATTTTACGACGAAATACCTGGATATGTTATGACCATGATCAAGAAACAGCATATGTTCTGGGTAGCCACAGCTCCATTGAGTCCGGACGGACACGTCAATGTGTCTTCTAAAGGCGTTGAAGGGACCTTCCACATCATCGACTCTCATACAGTATGGTACGAGGATCTCAGCGGAAGCGGTGAGCCTACCCCTAGATCTTAGTCAACGGAGTCTCCCTCATCATTCTCAGGCGTGGAGACAATGTCGCACCTCCGCGAGAACGGAAGGATTACTATTTTTTTCAATGCCTTCGAAGGACCGCCGAGCATCGTCAGGTTATTTGGACGAGGTCAGTAATAGATTCACGGTCACTGTCCGCTGAATGCATAGTTTCATGTTTTCACGTAGGAAAATTCTATGAATTCGGTACACCTGAGTACAATGCATTTATCCGCCCCGAGACTCGTCATCCTGGATCTCGTGCAGTCATCATGATCGACGTGCACAAAGTTGGGACGGTAAGGGCATGTTTCACTTTGTGATATCGTTGCTCAGGTAGTTCCAGTCCTGCGGCTATGCTGTACCGTTTTACGAGTTCAAATCGCACCGCACCCGGCTGCTTGAATTCGCCGCGAAACGGGAAATTGCTGACATCGAAGCAGAAGAAGCAGAAGAAGCAGAAGGCGCGGTCCGCGAACCTCCTCGGGCAGTTAATGGTTTAAAGCAGTACTGGGTCAAGGAAAGCACCCAAAGTATTGATGGGTTACCTGGCATGACCTTCGGTCAGCATTCTACAGACAAGTTCCAAACCAGAGGTAGGGTTTACAAGAAGGATGACGAGAGTATTGCCGTCAAAGGCTTCGCGGAGCAGCTGGACATGAAATTCGTTCTGGGGTTTTCTTTGGGAGTGACAGCTACTGCCGCCTTGAACTTTCTCTTGAACCGTCGATAGAGTATAGAAAGGGGTGAAAACAATGGCGTTGATGTAAATAGGGATGGATGCAATGTTGGTACCGGTGATCGGAATGACTTGAAGGAATAAATATGCGGTGTGGTACAGTAAAAAGTCTGCGATGCGAGTCGAGAAAAGGAGAAAAATTATGGAAAGACTGTCATCCGGCTTAGCAACATCTATCCTCATGTTCTTTATGGAAAACCAAGGTCTGGGTAAAAACTAGGCGCCAGTGGGTCAAATCCTGTGGGAGGATGGTGATAGTAGAGGGTTTCTTGTCTCGTGTGTTGACTCGGACCTGGGTTGTCATGCATGCCTCCCGCATATCTCCCAGCACTAATACACCTCGCCTGGTCATACTTGTATCCTGGATATTTTATGGTTTGCTCCTCCCTTTCTTGCGCTGCGATAATCTACCATGGCTTCTTCTGAGAATCGGACATCCGACACTAGAAATGACCTGCTATTCCATTATACCACTTCTGGACATACTTGTATCCGGGATACTTCATCGCATGCTCTATCCTTTCTTGCGCTGCGATGATCTACCAGGGCTCCTTCTGTATATCCGACATTCCATGCCAGACATAACCGGCAATACGAGATATGTTCCTGGGATTTGTTTCAACGGATGCTGGGATACAATTCTGACGGGCAAATTCCCGACGGAAAATCAGGAAGGCGTTTCGGGTTCGGGGGATGTGTCCCAAACGCTGCTTCTTGGGCATCGGTTTCTCGGTTAAGTTGGAATCGGGTAGGCCTCCGAGACTAGTCGTAGAAGGGGCTTGAGTGTGCAGGGACATGTTCGGAGTAGGCAGTAAAGTAGGCAGAGTGGTAAGAAGCGGATGTCAGTGAATTCAAGACGGCAGCCTCCAGAACTATCTGTAGAAGGGACGGGAGTGTGCAGGATCATGGTCAGAGTGGAGGTGTGGTGTATAGTAAAAGAAGTGACGAACCTGGCTTTCGTGGCTGGTCCTATTGCCACCCGCCACTCTCTGCCTGGGGATATCGCTCGGTTAGCGGTAGGTTCCAAGATATCTTGATCAAGCGCACGGAAGGAAGGGTGATGTTCATCGGGATATCCGATAAGACCATCGTGCGCATTACGATGTCTGCTCGATGGTGCTGGTGTATAGAGCGGGGCACTGTCTGGTTGTGTTTGTATAGCTGTATGATAGTAGATTAACGTCGCCAACGCCTGGTGGAACGATTAATGGACTTACCCAGTACACGGCCTCCTGGAGAAGTTCGTTGGGCAAGGAGATGTGACGAGGCTTTCCTCGACGCGTCACCCTCGATAACAATGTCTGAAGTCTGCGCTTAACGTTCAGCTTGCGCATTAGTTTGGTGAGCTAGAACGAACAATGTTGGGAGGACAAAAGAACAGAAAGCCACTGGGAGCCCACTTTAAATAGATTTGGAACAATGGCGAACTTGAAGACAAATTCCTTGCGGGCTTCAGCCTTGCTTCCGGTGCCACTCGAGGACAGATAGTATCCGCACCACAGACTCGCCATCATGATCGTAGGCTGCCCTGCCCAGATGATCATCAATTGATCCGCCAAAGATCACTGCGCGCCACTCATTCTCTCTTCTTCGAGACACTTAAGGCTCCTTCGTTGTCGTATCTCATAATGCATTCCCTCACTTCATCATGATGAAACCACTGGCTATTGGCAACGAAGCTTGCCAAACGCTGGAGTCTGCCCATTGCGCGGAGCGCATAGGCTATTATTCTGGGACAGCACAACAGCATAGTAGAGCGGCAGCCGTTGCCATTCATCAAGGGGCTGCATATTCTTCCCAGCATCTCTCCTCATACTTTTCCGGCTGAACAAATATGAGAAAAGAACGTCTTCCCCGCCGACCACACAGACGTTTAATTTTGCGAACTTCTTGTATACAATGGATCCATGCTGTTCTGTGGATGGATGATGCTCACGATCTGGGACCGGCAACACGACGTAGTGCTGCGATATGATGATATGAATCGGGTCCCCGCGAAACGTCATAATGTTCGGTATCTGAGGCGGAAGGCGCTACCCTTCATCCCATAATCTGTACACAGTGGTAGCCGTTATTCCAGGGCTACCAGATAATTCAATGAGTTCCCTATTGGTGCAAACCATAAACATGGGAAGCACCTTGTCATTGGCCGACCCCAATAAAACGAGCGACAAGCCTTTTCAGACCGTCTTATAGATAGATGTTGTATATGCCGAGTGGAATATCTCTCAACGAGTTGTTACTTCCAATCTTTATTGCCCTTGGAACGGGCACGGTATCCTGCTTTCTACAGATTCGGATAGCAAGTCCGTGTTTGGCAAGCAAGTTGTCCGTTCGGGGGTTTCCTACGGCTCCTAGGCCTAGGGTGGCTGCATTTCGGAATCCGAAGACATTAACTCGTTGTCTTTCTCCTCGCTACTGGTGGCCACCACCATGACCGGTCGTTGAAGCTACGTCATTGTGCGGAGGTGACTTTGCCTCAGCCTTTTCCAGGGCTTCGGGTCTGGTGAACCACTTGTCAGGCGCGGTACCTGTACATACGAGTTCATAAGCTAGGAAACAGTGAGAATGAGGATGATATCATAGAACGAAGAATTGTACCTCCTTAGGATCTCAGACTGGTGATGAGAAACGATGAAGTGGCGACTCTGAAGGTCACATGTAGCAATCATGATCATGTGACCTAGCGGCAACTCTCCGACCCAGAACTGAACCACGACGATGGCAAACCAACATACTGGACTAGCTGTATGTTTTGCTCCTTATACTTAGCTCGATGCATCTTATACCTTCCCTACTGTGCAGATGCTGGTCCTCTGAGCCGTGAAGAGGCTAGACGCTGCATCGCAAATTTGGCCGTGACGGTTTTTGTTCAGGGCCATGCTTCTTCTTCCGCTTCTCTTAATTTTTCTCCGTCTAAAAACAGTTTTTTACTGGCTGTCTGAACGTGCTCCCCAAATTCCCCTGTTCTTCGACTATATATGGGCCCAGGACATTCAGCGGGGCGCTTTCTGGTCACGCTTGAATGGCCGTATAATGGGAGAATTATCAAACCATGGTGGAAACACGGGTGGACGTACACAACAGGCAATCTCAAGGAGCTCGTTGGACAGCGAGATAGGACAAGAATTTCCTCGACGTTTCACCCTGTAACCTCGCAGGGCATTGCCGCAGTCTAGGGCTGGAATAAAAACCGATGGAGATGCATGACTCTGTGCTTTCTTCGTCTTCGTATCACCAAGCATCAAGATTACAGATGTGGAAGAAAGAAGAAGGAATACAGTGAATACAATCTCCTCCAACCATTGCGTGGTTATCGTTCCCTTTATTGGAGCATCTACAGATCGCGTTTGCCAGCACTGATACCGTGTGTTGCTAATGGCGCCATGTATAGACCCGAAAGGACTACTTGCGGATACTCAGTTCTTTTCCTTGGTGTCTAGATGAAGGGCGGACAAATCTCAGTTTTTGCTAGTTGCCGGTGCTCTATGGACTGTCGACTTTCTCAGATTCGCTACGTCCCTTCGATTATCTGCAGCTGTCAATATCAGACGAGGTTGTGAACGTTCACCGCATACCAGAAGTAGTCGCTACATTTTCTCTTTCACAGTCGATAGAACAAGGATATAGGTGAAACATTGCAATTGCGTCTACATAGGGGTGGATGTGATGTAAGTACTTATGATATGGTAATCAAAAAATTTCTATGATACAAGTCGAGAGAACAGGTGGAAAGAGTGTCCTGGAATTTCTTCAGGCTGAGCGACCTGCATACTCGTCTTCTTCACGGAAAACCGATGGGTCGAAGGTTGCAGAAAGCTGTTGGCGTTTTGTCGTTTGTCTTGCATGTCAACTCGGTCCTGGGTTCCATGCACGCCTCCGGTCCTGTCTGTCTATCTGCCAGCACGAGGACGCCGCTTCTGGGCATACTTGTACCCTGGATACTTCATCGCGTGTTCTATCCTTTCTTGCGCTGCGATGATCCACCAGGGCTCCTTTTGTATATCCAACATTCCGCGCCAGACATAACCGGCGATACGAGATATGTTCCTGGGATTTATTTCAACAGATTCCGGGATACAATTCTGACGGGCGAATTCTCGACGGAAAATCAGGAAGGCGTTTCGGGGTCGGGGGATATGTCCAGGACGCTGCCTCTTGGGCCTCGGTTTCTCAGTTAAGTTGGGATCAGGTAGGCCTCCGAGACTAGTCGTAGAAGGGGCTTGATTGTGCAGGGACATGTTAGGAGTAGGAGTTAAAGGAGGTAGAGGTGGTCAAAGAAGCAGAAGTTAGTCAATTCAACGTGACAAGTGAAAATGCCGTTAGTCTCCAGTTGGTAGGGTGGGTTGAATGGAAAGAAGTATGGGGCGAGGATAGCGAATGAGTATGAGAGATGCCCTCGTTAAATAGCCTGGAGCCAACTCCGTCTAGGATGAATTTGCAGGATGGAAGAATGACCAACAAAGGATTGCTGTCATTCGGTCAACGGGCTAGTTTACCTATTCTCGACGTGTGTTCTATGGACGAACGGAGGGTTATGTCCGCCTAGACAATGAGAGTCCACTGACCGTAGGTATACGATAACCAATAATGTCGGTTTCGATGCGGGAGCCCGGTAAGCCTTGGATCGACTTGACTTTTCGGGGTTGCTGAACATAGGAGAATTAGAGTTCAAGAACCTCTCCAACGACGTGTCCGAGATGTGGTGGATTAGCCGTGCAAAAGAAGTTTACGTTTAACATTACTAGTCTTTTTTTGTCCGCGTAAGAAAGAATAGGCCCTGAAGACAAGAAAAATGCGGAACCGACCCGGAGAACGTCCTCAGAGCACAGTCAGGATGGCAATATACAGTGATTAATTTTGAGAAAATGGTACCCAGAGAATTCTGTACTGGAAGTTCAGAGCGAGTCGACAGCCGGAATAAGGTAGGACACCTACTTTCGATTCCAATAGTACACCGACACCGATACTGCTCGGCAAAGTCCGTTTCACGGCAGCGACGGATCAAAGTCCTATTAAGGGGTAAACAATCTAGTGCCCTCGACACCTTTCCTAAACCTTACCGGAAGGGGTAAAACCCCCTAGGGTGCCCAGAGTGATTACTTTGCCACCATCAATAGAGCCAAATCTCCTCGATTGCTAGTCGCCGCACAAAGAAAGGGACCAGCGGAAACCTTAAAAGTTTAAAAGTTTAACGGCGTGGTTGATGTGAAATACTAATCGACAGGGGGTGATATGCACCGGCATCCTTTGTCCTCTAGTATGTAGTATATACCTGTCTCGAATCATAAATTCTTCCGAATATGCAAAGGCACTGGCAGGATGATGGTTTCTCTACTACCAACCTGTACAGAAGAACAGTGGTAGAGAGCAAGTATTGTTCTGCGGGCGCGCTGAGGCTTCAGCAGTCGCCTCCTAGCGAATAGTGACAGGAGTTTTGTCAGCTTCCCATTGACCCTGCATCGAGTCTGTGCGTGTTATTGCGAACAAAGACAATACACCCGGTCAAAGGGGAAAAACAAGTTCGCGATGAGTGACCGTCGCGTGCAATCCTGAAATGTTCGTGTGTCGGCGGGTATACGGAATAGTGGGCTCGAGACAAAGTATGGTGAAATGATGAGAAGAAGAAAGATACAGCATGTGTAGAAGGGAATAATCTACGTTGCACAGACCGATGAACATTTTCTGGTCCCGGGGGCTGCGAGTTGTAGAGTAATGTGAAAATGTCGAACAAGGTTGTTCGGCTGGCCGTAGTCTTCAAGTTCTTCCAGAACAGACTCAAGGAGTATCAAGGTCGGTCGACCTCCTTCGACAAGCCGATACCGAGGACATCACGTTCGGTGCGATGTTTCCCGTTTTGCTTCAGATATTACAGTTACTGTGTCCGTGATCCAGAGGTCGATGATGACGTTCGCATATACGATCGCTATCGCGAGGCTCGCATCAAACACCACGTCCTACCCCGACGACACGAATTGCATCCAAGATCTTCCTTCAAAGTGACCACGAGGTCACGACAGACTATAATTCTTCTTGGCAGGTATTCACTCACAAAGGATATCGACAACCCAAGTAGGTGATAGGATGGTGTGAGAAAATATTTGTATCCCTTGAGCCACCTTACCATCCGGTCATCCATATTGAGATCTCCCGCATCCAGTTGGAATTGTCACCGTCGCAAACAAGACCTGTAGCCAATTGTCCCGAACGGGAGAAAGGCTCGCGAGTCGCAGGTTGCGTTCTCAGTAAACACTCCCAACCACTCTATACTCCTTCCTCGACATTTCGTTTCATCTATCCTTTTTCCCTCTTCCTCTGTTTTGATACAGAGATGCCTGACGATTGACAAATTCTATCATAGGGAAGTAGGCAAAAGCGGAAGGTGTTTTGCTTTCGGCGGAGAAGATAATTGTGCTGCACACCTATATGACGAGAAAGGTCATCACGAATATATGAATTTAGAAAATAGCGTGACGAGCTATGAAGATATGGTCGTGAAAAACAAGGCATCATGATCGGTCAAACCCCGTCCCCCGAATCGAAGTCATTGTCATGTTCGGCACCTATGCCCGCCGTCCCCTCCGCCGAACGCCCAGAGAGAACTTCTGAGAGTATGTAAATCATTCAGTAGGAGATGCGACCATGCTCCTCCCAGCTGGGACACACTCTGACTGTTGCGGAAAACAAAGAGTTGGATCGGAGACTAGAGCCATCCCTTTGGTGACGGGTGCGACAGGATAGCTACTCTCAGGCTCTGGGTCGTACATGGTATGTCGTAGATCTCCATCCTAGAGGACTTCGGTGATCAGAGAAGTCAGGATCCCAGCGAGAGAAAGACTAGGACTCGGATAGGACCATCATGACCGACGAACGTCGAACGTAATTGAAGTCACCTATTATGAGGAAAGGCAGGTGGTTGAAATGTTCGGGGTCAAGGTTTGATACCTACAACCCGGCGCCCAAGACCAGTTCTTCGAACGAAGGGGAAATAACACATGCTGCTGACGCATGCACGTTTACTCTGCGGACGTACGGGGGAGTGAGAGGTCTGCGCAGAAAGATGTTTGGGTGTATGAATCGATGGTTCCTACGAAACGAAGATATTCTGGAGAGATGCCGCTAGAAGTTCATAGAACCAAAAACAGATAAATAGAAGCCCGTGAGAGGCGAAAACAACGGATCTTCAAGTACGACACCGGTGCCGAGACGAATTCTTTTGAGGTTGGAAGCTCTAGAGTATAAAGGACCATCGCCCGTCTCGATCTCGATCATTTTCAGACATGTCAAACCCGGATCTCTGAATTCCCGTGCCTCGATAATGTCTAGAATTACAAGATCGCGATCACACAACTGGATGAGCGTGTGCGGCGGAGACCTATAGGCACGAAGAATGTGGAGACCGTGGTCATTAATGTCGAAATATGCCGGACTCGTACATCCACTGGCATGAAGATATGAAGATACAAGTTGAGCAACAGCTCGCGTGAATGTTTGATAGAACTGTCCGGTGTCAGCAAGAGGAACCATGTGCAATAATGGCGGGACAAAGACGGGGAGAGAAAAGACGAGTCCCCCCAAACTGCACACACGAATCAGGACCCCGGGGCATCATGGACAATGTCGACACTGTCTGACCGAAATAACGGTATTTTCGCATGCTCCGCTACTACATGGTACCGCTCTGCGAGAAGATGGTTCCGAGTGCCTCGATTTCATTCATCTGGTCATCAATGAACTAAGTTTTCCCCTGATAGCCGATAAAACAACAGATGCATCGGTATGGTTTCCAGGAAGCATATCTTTATGTCAAGCCGTTAAAATATCCTGCCGTGACTACGCAAATGGAACTGTGCGTAGCCCGAAGTAAAATACAGATCAGGCATACCTACAGCATCGATAGTGGGTAGATTACGAGCAGGGAAAGAAGAAAAGCACCCTGTAACCAGTCGTTGTCGCGGTGGTGGTCGGCGTTCAAGCTGTCTCGGCTCTTCGTTCCGGGGAAATCCCACGCCTCTTCAACTTGATGAAATTAAAAATGCACCCGCCTCTGCAGTGTGTCTCCCAACACCAAACAGAGAGGAAAATATCTTTCTTTCCCCTTGTGCATTACATTACATTTTGTTTTGGGTACCAGACATTGCTGCTGGAAATGACAACCGGTGCTGCAGCGCAAAACGGATCAACGTATCATTTGTCCGGCATATTGCCACTTCAAAGTTTCATTGATTTATCTACCACACAGTCATTCAGTCGGTAAATATCTCCCAATTTTTGAGTTGGTTTCGGCTCACCGTTGCCTGGATAGATTGTGTCGCCCAAGGATATCACACCCTGTGTCAAAAATATCACATCACATTTCGTCTTCATGATCATATGCTGCCATCTTCTCTCGTACAGACATACGCTGTGGTATCCGGATACGTGACAACCTGGTGGCAAGTCGATAAGGCGGACACTTGATGGTCAACAGCTGAAGTCTGCCAGCGCAATGCACGAATAGAAGCACTCAAGCATGCCCCGGCGAATTTAGGAAAGGACGCCCTGACCTCTCGTCTACAATTCGGAGACTTCCCGCTGATTTAATTAGCGATATCCTCTCGGGAGTACGTGCTCTGCCTTTTGGCAAAGCGCTATCCGAAACCCGCTCAAGATCGCCTCAGTGCGCTTTACTGGCAACAACTACGGTCTGTCATGTTCATTACAGTCTCTGAAAGCTGACGGCATTTATCTGGCGCAGTCAACGAAAAGTTTTCTTTCGTTATATCAGCGAAGGACACTCCGAGCTAACAATTGTTCGGATATCAGTACAATTCGGGCAGAAACAGAGGAATATCATTGGCAAATATACCCTCTTGTATGTCTCTGAAAACTCTATCCTCACTATTGACTTCTTCCATCATTATGAACGCTTGTCGTCCATTGATGCAAGATATAAATTTGGTGAAGGAAGCAGAGCTCACTCTCCCTTCTCCGGTTTTCGCACCTGCTAAGCGCTTGTGCCTCTCGGAATGCGGTCGTAATACGAGACACGGATCGTCACGTCTATTCACCGATACGCGTCAACTCCAGGAGCTTGGCTTCGTGACACTTTGATCCTTCGTGATTCGACCTCGACTTGGTCGCATCCGTACAATGTGGCTCAAACACCTACTCGGTGATTGGGCCGACGACGACGACGGCGACGACATTCAAACCGTCCTTCATTGGGCTTTTTAGCATTTTATGGCTGGTGGATGCTGGCGGCTTCTTACCGAAGCTGAAGGTCGTCGAGTTCATCTGGGCAAATGGGAATGCGATACAAGAAGGAAATGTCTTGAACGGCATTTAGAGCCACGGTAAATGGCTTCAATGGATACTATGGGGAGTGGTGGAGAACTAGACAACTTGAAAACCTTACAGTGAACATCGGATTAGGGGTTCGCTTGTTGTACTTATTCCGACAGGATTTTTGACCCTTTTTCCAGTCTGACTTGTCTTGGCGCCCCTACAAGGAATACAAGTTTCTCTTGAAGCAATGCAAAAACGCCGAAGACCGAAGGACCCTATGTTTATGTCATGCCGTTCTTGACCTCTCTCGGATTTCCCAGCTTTCTACCTATTAATTATCCATCCGGCTTCTGGATATACGTCTACATCCTCACATAAACTGTCGGCATGGTTTGCGCCGTGGGCCCAAAGCAAGCTGTGGGAATCCCTCGACGGAAGTTTCTGCCTCCGCATAAGACAACGAATCACGGTGCCCTATCTCATGACCTAAGCTGCTCACCATGTCGTCGCTTTTCTCATTCTTGAAGAGGGTGTACAATGTCCGTTGACATCGGTGCTGTTCCTGTAACAGGACTAACCATTGGCAGGATCTCTAGGCGGTGTCGCCGCCTACTGCTGCGCCCCTGCCTGACTCTAAGCCCATCAAATTCGGTATCCTGGGAGCGGCCGCTATTGCTCCAGCTGCCATTATCAACCCAGCAAAGAGCCACCCAGAAGCCGTCGTCTACGCTGTTGCCGCACGGGACATACGTCGAGCTGAGGCTTTCGCAAAGAAGCACGGGATTGAGAAAGTATATGGTGGCCCAAATGGGTACCAAGGTGCGCCATTTATTTCTTGAGAGCATCGGCGTTGTTAACTCTGAAATCCTAGAGCTTCTTGATGATTCTGAAATAGAAGCTATCTACAATCCAGTACGTCTGGCCGTTCTACAGTATAACGATATAATGACTGTGCCAGCTTCCCAATGGATTGCATTATGAATGGACCATGAAGGCCCTTCTGGCGGGAAAGCACGTTCTATTGGAGAAACCCTCCTCAAATACGGCGGAGGAGACACGCAAGATGTTCGAGTTGGCGGAAAGCAAAGGCCTGGTACTACTAGAGGCCTTCCACTACCGGTGTGCCTTCGTTCACTTCTATTGGCATAGTCATACCGCTGACGCTCCTTCAGATTCCACCCTGCTATCCAGCGTGCCAAGGCCATCCTCGACAGCGGCGAACTAGGAAAGATCAAGAGCATTTCCACGACCCTCATGCTTCCCGCCGGGTTCATATCGGCCGGTGATATCAGGTTCCAATTCGATCTGGGCGGAGGGGCGATGATGGACATGGGGACGTACACGCTCAACTGCATTCGATACTTGGCCTCAGCCAACCCCGTCTCGGTGCTTTCTGCATCTGCAGAAGTCCACACGCCCTCGCCTCGCATCGACAGGCGCACGACGGCCACGCTGGAGCTCCCGAATGACATCCTCGGCACGCTCACCTGCGACCTCGGGGTGCCGTGGAGAGTCATACCTCCCCTACCTCGTATTTCTGCCGAGGTGGAATGTGAAGGCGGCACTCTCGAGGTGTATAACTACGTCATGCCGACTTTGTATCATTCCATCACGGTGCGAAAAAGGGGTGGGTCTAAACGTGTGGAGAAAGTGTACAAGTCTGCGACGGAGGGAGCGAAGGGGGAGGACTGGTGGTCGACGTATCGCTATCAGCTGGAAGCGTTCGTGGATCGGTTGAAGGGCAGGACTCCGCAGACTTGGCTCGACAAAGAGGATGCGATTGCGAACATGGAGTGGATTGAGAAAATTTATGAAAAGGTCAGTGCACATATCTACCTCAGCATCACTGAACGCTGACAGACATCCAACAGTCAGGGCTTGGCGTTCGTCCAAAGTCAGAATATGTTTCCCCCTGAACTTATGCTATGCATCATGTATCATGATGGATGTTATCAGCTTCGACCGTTATGTGTATATTTGTACTTGCTGGAGACCCTGCTATGCGTATCACCTCGCCTGTATTGTCTGAACAGGAAATGTTGTTTAGCCAATATGTCCAAAGGAACGGTTTGACATGCCAACATTCTTCTCCAAGCAGCGCTTGCAAGGTGGGTATGGATTGATAAGGTTTAACACTTCCCGATTCCTATTAGAAACCCGCTGATCATCACACGAGATGCGAAAAGACGGACGAATATCAGCGGTGATGTCGGTATGCGAACCGTTCGTTGCTACAGCACAGCCTGCAGGATTTGGCTATGATCACAGGGATCGCCCATATCACAGTGCTAGAGAACATACAAATTCGGTAGGCTTTTAATATCCAGAGTGGCGACGAGCGTCTTCCAAAGTCTCGATGGATGCCGCCCCCAACGGTATGTGGCTATGGCTTGGATTGGATGTTTTGTCACAGACACTGTCAGCTCATTTGGCGGATGGTAGCATCATCATCGAAGCCGCGGAGGAACGCTTTGGCGTGGTTGCCTCGTAGTACTTGAACATGACAACAAATATGGCACCGTATCTCGAACGTTCAATTTCACAACTGGATTTTTGTGTCGACTTTACGGGCTCTAGCCGCTACGAGAAGCGATATATCACACCCTTTCGCCACTCGCAGTCAAAAACTTCCACAGATCCCAGATGGCGACGTTGCTTAGGGCTCGCAAACGGGGGACCCTGACATTGACCCCATTCCCGCTCGGAAATTTGGCCCACAATCTGGATTTTGGACTAAAAATTTTTATTGTTATTTTTTTTTTCATTAAGGAACGTTGTGGCGTGAATTATCACGGAACGGTTGATCAAGAAAACGGATATCTCGACTTGTGCCGAACATGGCACCGTGTTCTACTTATCCCGACATTGAGCGTATGCGGCCTCATGAACCCGTCGACGAGCTATCTATCAAATTGTCAGCTCAGTCCGAAGCAGAAGCGCGCAACAGCACCTGGAACAACCGAAGTTCAGCTCGAATCAGAATCCGAAAGACCAGCGAGGTTCTTCCTGTGCGTGCAAGTGCTTGCAGCGCGGAGATCAATCATGGACGACATACCCCTCCAGTGTTCCTTGCGACAGACTTCAAGCCTCCGATTGGCACGCCACGATGGGCGTAGTCACGGGTCTTTTTTTCTTTGGTACACCAGGTCGCCCTGAGTGTTGTTTGCCGTAGGCCCGCTTAAGCCTAAAAATTGAAATGCGATCTTGGAGAGAAATCGTTGACGGCTGCAATGTTGTATGAGGTGCCTACTATGAACCGGATAACGCCTTGGGGAAGGCGAATGGCAGCAGCTCCCCATAGTAACATATTCCCAGGAATTGACAAAAAAATCACCAAGTCGTGACTTGATGATTGAGAAGTGTCACAACAATCGCGAGCAACTGTCGGATCTCGTCAATCAAGAAACGTTCCAAACGAAATGACACGACAGTAATAGCTTAGCTCACTAGTATCGATTCGCTTCTTGTGCGTGATTTGTCTGAGCAGGTGGTTCGAGGTACCCGTTTGCGCTCGAGTACGAACGATAACCTACACATGCCGTGAAGGAAGAGAAACTTGATACACATGTCGTTCACTGATGGAAAGCAGACGCCAGGAAGTGGCTCAGGAGAAATGTCGATATGTCGTTCTTGAGGGGCGTCATCCATGATGCAACGCGCAGATACCCAGATACCGAGCGGCGTAAGGTAGCTTTTAAGTACAAACACATACGTACAGGGAAACTACATGATGATAATGATGAGAAGCGGGCAAGATCTCCAGATGAATAAAACCTGACCTGGTCCAGTCAACCAAGGAAAAGAAGGGAAGCCCAGAAGCACATGGTCAATAGTTGATGCCGGGTGACATGTACCCTGAACTTTCCTTCGATTGCAGTTCTATAACATCTTATGCAGCTTGAAGGCCCGATGAAGCAGACAATGTGACATCTGCAGATGGCTGTCAACGTCTAGTATTCCACACGAAACTGTTCCACGTACCTGGTCTTGGGCACGATATCAGGACACCCTGCTTGGGAAAAGCAGTAAGAGACACATTAGTGGCGGTCGGCGGATTCGTCCCGCGAACCTCAGTCGTAAGAAAGGCAGTCTGGACAAAAAGGCAATTGGACGTGATCGAGAAATTATGGCAACAAGAGCAAACTAGAGCAGAAGTTAGCTAGGCTGGAAACATCTACGGGAAAAGAAGAAGAGAAACCTTGGGTTATCGACAGACGACAGAACTCGGCTGAAGACGCGTTCTTCTTTTCCGGACGCCAGAACTGTCATGGGCTTGAACGTGTATGGTCTGGTGAGAGGCCAGTTGCAAATTGAATGAGTTATAGACTGTCTGTCATTCGCATGATAAGCTTCCCCTTTAAGGCTGCAGCATCCTTTGGAGAGTACTTGTTTCGACTGACGAGCTTTGCTGCAGTGACGGTGAGCTTTGGGGAAAAGGGGTGGGCGTGACCTTTACGCGTACAGTCGCCGCACTTCGGAGGGCTGTCGTTGTCGTTGCCAGCATTCTCCATCACCGATACGTTGGGTAGGAGCCGCCCAAGCGTCACGCAAAGGCGTAACAACCCCACAGACCATAATATCCATTTCCAAATTTCTCTCAAGACAAGCGGGCCCATTAGTAGCAGATAAGAGGGACGATTCCGATTTGTGAACCGCTCCAGTATCAAATAGCACACAGTCAGTCGCCCAGCTCGAACCGAGTCGCTTTTCAAAAAAAAAAATCTGAAATTATCGTTCGCTAATTTCGTTCACAAATCAGGGATATGGGGGCCACCAACGTGTTACAGACGCACTCACCACGTTTGCTAGCTTATTTCCACCTTTCCACATGCCGTCCTCTGTGGTCGTATCACCTTGATAATCGTCATGGGTGGTGGTGGTCTGGAACAAGGGTCCGGGCTCCGCGCCGGTTACCATAGTTCCGGCACGATGACTAGATAACAAACACTTCCTTTTCGCCACGATTAACCCATCGAAGCAATGAAAGACACTCTCACTGATGCTAGTAGGTGCTACTGCAGCACTGATGACATTGCTGTAGTAACAAAAAGAAATTCAGATTTCCCTCGAACAGCAGACCTCCGCGTCTATCACCTTGGACTACGGCCCGGAGAGGTTGCCAATAGACTCGTACGTGACTTAACAACATCCCACTGACTGTTTGTATGGGAATCAGCACATTCACTGATTACATCCAGATTACTGTCGGCTCACCCTCCCGTGCTCATACCATAGCCTCCTACCTTGACGTTACCCCCAAGCCTTTCCAGTTATCATCGGAACGAGGGTTCCTCACGATTACGGGGAGGTATAAATGTGTACCGGTGTCTATTATCAGTATCGGGATGGGCACCCCTAACATGGACTTCTTCGTTCGCGAAGTTCGAGAATGCCTCGTCGGTGACATGTTGGTTATCCGGCAAGTTTTATTCTGCGGAAGTGCCGCAATGGAGTGCTGAGCGAGCATAACAGGTTAGGCTCTTGCGGAGGCCTCATCGACGTTCCGGTAGGAACGGTCGTCGTCCCCAAGGCATGCATCTCCGTCACACGGAATGTTGATTTCGACTTTGTCAATCCAGAGGACAACAACGACGTGCCTTATAAAATAAGCAAACCGGTATGTTGGCCCCTTTTCATTAATTCTATCCGGAAATTAAATGCCGTTAGGTGTACGCAGATCCGGAATTCCATGATGTGGTAGGTCGCAAAAAAAACATTCGCGGCAGAAGTTTCCCTTGCCACTTTTCAAATGCCCGTATATATTTCCGGAACGATGGATCTGATCCCCATGCCTCAAAGGAGCTTAGCGCCAATCAGTCGCCAACGCATCTCACGGAGCTAGGATCGGATCGCGTCTTCAAGGTTTTTATGCGGTTATTTCGTGCAACAGCCTCTTGCCAAAATTCTAGTGTTCAACGTGTTATGACTTTTTTTTCCCCCTAGGTACATCAAGCCCTTGAAAGTGTGAAACCGTCTAGTTCCACAACTCCAATCGTCGCTGGGATCACCAACGCGTCAGCCGACAGCTTCTACTCCTCCCAGGGAAGACAAACATCCTTCCCAGACAACAACGCAACGCTCGTCGATCAAATCATCGCGTCCACGTCTGATGTCGCCACATTGGAGGTATCATAACCCAACATTGACGGTGTGCAATGTTTCCTAAAAAAAGATTTTTCTTTCCCTAGATGGAGACACATCACCTCTACCACCTTGCCGAGTGCTGGTCCAAGAAGCGCAAGGTGGCGAAAGTATCCGAAGCAGGAGTACTTGCCCCGCTCAGTACCGGGCCTGTGAGACCGGTGGCATCGAGTGATAAGCCTGCGGGAATGTCTACCGAGACTTCTTCTGCCCTTGCTGCACCTGATACCGTCATCCGTGCTGCCGCCGCTCAAATGGTGTTTGCCTCCCGCACCTCCCAGGACTTTATCACACCGCAGCAGGTGCAAGACACGGAGAGGTGGACTGGGAAGGCAAGTTCCATGTCATATGCCCTCCCCCGTGTATATTAAGCATCCGCTAACGAGATGACCAGGGTGTTCTGGAGGCGTTGATTCGGATGGAGCTTCCCGCCGATGTACGTCAACCCCTGGCCTTCGAAATGTTCCACTATCATTGCGCTGATGACTTTTACAGCGTGTCCACCCTGATGAAGGCAGTGTGTGGGCGCTTCAGTTAGAACAAGTTTAGAAAAAGAACTCGAATCGACTTGGGATGGGTAAATTGTCTCCGTGTCGCAGAGTTTGGGATGGGATACCTTGTTCTTGTTTGTAGCAGTTTCCGAGAGCTGACTGCTCTTTTTTACGATGATGAATCCTGGGTAAATGGCAGGGTCGCTGATTTCCCAGTCGGAGGAAACCTTGATCTCGATCCAGCACGGGCCAGATGCGCATTAACCAAACGCAACCAAAGATCTAACCAAGGGCCCACCATCCGACCCTCGCTTCCATGCAAACAGCGTTCGCGATGCACAATTTTTCCTCTTTCCAGAAAAGCCACTAGAATTTTCTCCCTCTTTTCTTTTCCCTATTTTTGGTCCGGTCAAAGAAGCCGGTGCCCCTGCTCCAAATGACCCTTGCTCTCATGAGCACCCCAAAACGTCATGAGCACAGATGAGGACCATAAAGCGGAAAAAAGTGAAGAACATTCGCTTGTCAAAAAAGAAAAACTAGGACATCGGCAAAACATGACAGAAAATATGAGTGGCGCGTTCCGGCGGAAACGGACTGGAAAGTTTGTTGTAGTGACTTGTATATCTCGGTGGGTCCTGAGCGGGTTTGAATTGGGGTTGAATGAATTTTTATTTAAGCTGAATGAATGGGTTAGATCGAAATTCATTTCTTCTACAAAGTAAATTGACGTTGGAACGGTACGGTATTCTCCTTGACTTGCGGAGGTTACCATAAGATGAGCAAAGATGACTAAGGGATGTACGTACAGGCACCAAGCTGACGTCAAGTACGCCGCAAAAATTTCTTTGGCATTCTTTTTTGATGCTTTATTGGAGAACATTGACCGAGAAAGACTAAGCCTGCTGTTGAGGAGGGGGATTGTAAGCGTGACACAGAACGCGTGG
Source organism: Armillaria sp. CMW 4456 (assembly GCA_028551335.1). Classification (NCBI taxonomy): domain Eukaryota; kingdom Fungi; phylum Basidiomycota; class Agaricomycetes; order Agaricales; family Physalacriaceae; genus Armillaria; species Armillaria sp. CMW 4456. The sequence goes on from JANDKJ010000477.1 coordinate 28,349, forward strand.
TTCGCAGAAGCCCGGGAACAATCCTAAAAGTGACACTACGTCAGCGCTGACGCGGCTAGATGAAATCGCAGAGCTAGATGCAACGGTCGGGGGCCAGGGTGTGGGTCGTCTGATCCCGTTGTCTGCAAATGGTTCTGTCTTGACAGCCTCGGCCAAATGAATCTAGCATGTATGTATCATTAAATGAAACAGAATTCCAGATGGGCGCGTCCCTGCAAAAAGGCGAAAAAGCCGCAATAGAAAAGAATAAAAAACACTTGGCCGAGTGTTCGCACTGCGAAGAGCGCATTGTGGGATCCTATGTGCTTCAGTGGGTCCTACAATTTGTTATTATGTATATTATAATATCAATATATATTAAAAAAAGTTTGCGATTGGGGTGGCGTCGGGTTTGACGGGCAGATGAGAGGTCCTCTGATATCGGCTTTTGACAGCTTCGCGGGACGGGGATTTATGCAGGGTAAAAAAATGAGATACGCATGCAGGTGTCTAGAAAAGGATGAAAAGGAGTAATTTACTCTGTATGGGTCACTGCAGGTCGGTCTAGGAGACAATGACAGAGGGGGAGGGGGGAGCCTGAAAGGAGGGCAAACCGAGCTGTTCGGATGAAGTTTCCATGGGACGGAGAGCTCACTGCTCCCGCTTTTTTTTTCATTCCGGGACCGGGGACCAGAATGAAAAAAACCACTACATACTAGGCGCCTGAGGTCCCATGTCTTGCGCCTCACCGTCACTTGGGGAAAGCAAAAGAGCAAACCTCCATATTGTAACACCGCCTAAACTCCGACCCAACTTTCGGAGCAGAGGGGCGCGGTACGGCCCGCCCATCCCGATCTGATTTACTTTCTAAAGGATCGAACGTTCTGATCAGGAAAAACAGTCTTTTGTTTCTGCAACACAGATCTGTCGAGACTCTTTTCTAATAGGTACTGCACTGCTTATCGCCCCCCCTCTTTCTCTTTTTGTTTACCAGGCCCCAGGGCTACTAAGCCAAAAACGCTCAGCCCCCCCCCCGGGAACCGTCTTTGATCCCTGGGTAATCTTCCACCTCGCATCAAACTCTGCATGCGTGGTGTGTGTGTGCCAGAATCGCGATCTCGCACCACAGCCTCCCCTCCCCCTCCCACACGTTCCCACATTTTACTAGCCTCTTCGCCCTGGGCCCCGGGACCTTTCACTTGCGTCTAACATGCACCCCTTATCGTTACGTGTCTCATCTTCTGACTTGGGTGGGGGAGGGGGGAGCAGAGAGAATTTGATCATCGCCTTCTTTGGCCTGCCCCCTTCGCGGGATTACAGCACGCGAAGTTGGGTGGGTGGGTGGAGGGGAGTCACCGCATCCGGACCCAGTGTTGCGCATACCTTGACTGCGCAGATGTGTGGGGACCGGAGCGGGGTTGTCGGGGGTTTCGCTTACCTGTCTCCCAGACACCCGTCCGAGCTCACTAGGCCTCTACTCTAGGCTCGGACTTGGGCTTTTACAGCAACGCGTTGTCGGGACGACTATCCCTACCTCGTTCCCTCGAGCCCACGGACCCGGACCGTTCCCGCAAAGGCCTTAATGAACGATCGCTAAGCGCCCCTACCACCACCACCATCGCGACCAGACTAACAACGGGGCCGTTACATACATACATACCCCTCCCGTCCATCACCTCGCATCTAAAAAAATCGGCGGAGTTTTTTTTCCTCTTTTTAGCGCGGATGGAAAGCCGTGGGTGGAACTATCAGCACAAGTCAGCATTCACACAGCGTTTTTCCCTTCGAAACGCGGCTCGCTCACTTGGCAAGGCAGCGGCGATCTTCTCCGTTCACACTTGACTCTCAAACCCCGATTCCGAAACGGAAACTTGGAAAAGCGGTAGGATGATCGAGAACCCCCAGTCAGTCAGTCAGTCAGAGGCCTTCCCGCGAAGATGGATGGATGCGGGATGGTCGGACGCGCAGAGCATCCCAAGAAAACGTACCCACAGAAGAGACGCTTCGTTTTCGATACGCAGTAGGGGGACACAGAAGCTGTCAACCTGAGAAGCTTAATACCTAGTAGGCGTGTCCCTCCAAGTAGTGTGTAAAGTCCAACTTGGAACTTGTTTGTGCCTCGATCGACATCCCCATATGTTTTGCGTACGACAAGAGCGGGATATGGAGAGCGAGCTTTCAGGCTTGCAAAAATTATGGATCGACGGCGCGTATGGCCATGGGGTACGCGAAATGAACGGGGGGAGGAGCATAGAGTCCGAGGAAATAAGGAACGGATATAATTAGCCTCCCCGGCACGGACCGGGCTCGGACTCGTTCTACTAATCCGACCTTGCCCTTTTACCCTTTTACCCTTTACCCTTTTCCCTTTCCTTCGAGTTCCAGTTGTGTGGAACACCTCTCATCACGGTTTCTTCCACCCCATCTCATCATTTCCCGCGTCACACAACCTTTTTTTTGCAGTGTCGGCTCCGAGTGGTGCGCTAAGCCAGAGTTGGGATCATCTCACTGCTGACGATGATTTATTACACGTTTGGGGTTGGAATGCTGGGTTGGCGCTAGTAGGAAAAAAGGACCTCTGTGTGAGGGGCTTCTCATCGCGTTACATAGTTCAAGCTTCTCTCGAGATATCGTCCCACTGGGGCAAAACTCCAACTTTGCGCGCTATTCCAATTTCAGTTCGACGTCTCTTTGTATTTTTATTATTTTTATTTCGACATCGCTTCTTGTTCATCATCATCGTCATCATCTTCGTGATTGTAAGAGCCTCTCGGCTGCAGTCTAAACAAACATAGAAAAAATCCAGCCTCATTTTTTTCGTCCTTGTATCTGCGCATCTCGGCAGCCAAGTCTTCCGGGAGATAGGGTCCGGCGATATCGACTCTCGGATGGGATTAAGGTCGCCTCATGACCAATATCTCCTTAAAGAGCGCTCTGCATTCCATTACTCGCCCCTCGCCAGAACACATATCATGATCCGGGACCGCGCCACTGCGTTCGACAGCCTATCACTCTCGCACTTTCCCATCCATTAATCTCAACCCAAGATTCTGAGGGGGGAGCGCTGCGCTTCCCACAGATGGCGTACCGTCCCTCAAAATGGGCAAAAATGAAATTACTCCTCCATATGGAGGGCTAGCTGGCACGAACGTACGTAATGTAATGCTTCATCTAGGACCTTTCGTCGAAATCCCACTTTTTCTCACTCCCCCCCTCCTCTCGCTTCCGCAACTTTTTTTTGCGTAAGCGGGGGTGGGGTTGTTGTTTCTCGTTAAAACGTCCCTGCTCTGAAACGTTCTACAGGTTCCTTCTACGTTACGATGATCCCCCTTCTACCGGTTGAAAGCTTGCTGGACATGCTTTGGTGATGTAAAAGTCGCATCGCACAGGTCAATAAAACGCATCTTCTCCGCGATGTCTTGTCTAATTATGAGAAGGCATCCGCCACAGAATGCCGTTATGAACTCATCTCGGGTGGGGGCTGGTCGCCGCTCTTTGGCGATATATCTCTCGTATGTTCAAGATCCGCACTGGGCCCTTCCCGGAAGACTTGGATGGGGAGGCACCTGTGCCACGTCGTCGAGCGAACACGGGAGCGAGCCCTCTTGAGTGCTGAAGCTTCCTTTCCGTGACAGCTTCCACGACCTCGAAATAAAAGAGAGAAAAAAAAACACCAGAGTCGACGCGTGGATTAGGATAGTCGATCGAACACGGTATGTTTATTCAATAGAAATGAATATCATATAGGATTGATGATCTTCAACGTCGACGTCAATGGACTCTATTCTAAACGTGCAGCAATGCGCTTCTGGACGAAAATCCCATTCATTTCCGGTCTTCATCGTGTATATTGCTTACCTAAATGCCTGGGATTGTTTTCAGATTCCTGGGTCTTTCAGACTCCGTGGCACTGGGTGTTACTCCGCGAAGGAGCGACGAAGCACAGGCACCAGTAGATCACCGGGTCTGGCACCGGTGGCAAGTGCACAGCATTGGAATGAATTTTGAAATGGGGAGAGAGAGGGAAAGGGTTATCTCCCCTCGCTGAATCTGAGTAGAAGTGACGAAAGCCAGGCTCGAAACACCGAGAGGTGATGAATCAAGCGACGAACCCCGTTAGCACATATCAACCTATAAAAGTGGACGAGGGAAGTTACCGAACCCAGTGGCAGGGTCTGGGGTCTGTGTGCAGGGTCTCCCTTCTGAGAAGAAATCAGAGAAATGGGGTTTCGAAGATAATTTACGCTTTTTTGGGAATGATCTCGGGAAAAGTTAGAGTTTGGGAGAATGGATCAAATTAATGCGGCTTGGGACTTCTACATATGGAATTGCCGCACTTGACAAAAGGCTCCGTGGCTGTGATTCGAGACACGCATAACTGGCTTGGGATATGGTCACGAGCGTGTCTTGGAGCGAGATTTGGGACGAAAGATGGGAGGAATTGGAGGTAAAAGTTGACCAAGGGGGGCAAGTTGTGTGCCTGTTCTGTTGGCAAGATCAGGCGGTGTCTGAGAAGGGCGACGAACCAAGTTAACGGACGAGATCAAACCGGATTGTTTGCCAGATGCGAATACATACATGGCTAAAACGGCAAACTGTATGCGAACCTGGATTCGTACGTCAGGTCTGCTTGGGACAACCAGGAAAAGAGACTGGGACTATTTCTTGAAGACGACTCGACTGGCCTCTATCTCTCTCTCTGCACTGACCCACTACACGCTACGTTCCGCCCGTCAGCGTGAGCGATCTAAGTGAGACTTGTGTATCGACGCCGATCATCCCGCAATTGTCATATCGAGCCCTCTCCGCCCTAGCACTGTCTTAACACCTCCTGCGTCCAGTGCACGACGCATTCTTCTTCTTCTGCTCCTCGTTCACATACCACTGTGCCCGGAACATGAGTCCCTTTGACCAGTATTCGCTCACCCAGTTTCCAGAATCTGCGCCCGTGACGGTCAAGACGGACAGACGCGACGAGCGAGGGTCGCAGTCGGGATCTGACGACGGCTCGAGCTACAACGTGTACGGTGACCCACAGAAGAGCGACGGGGACCCGGATGGTGAGTTGCGCGCCGTTACGTGTTGGCCGGCGAGGCTGACGAGCGAGGCTGACAGATGATGCCGCCTTAACGTCCCAGAGTCTCAATGCCGATGGCACCCCCAAGCGCCCCATGAACGCCTTCATGATTTTCGCCCGCAGACGCCGTCCCCAAGTCTCGGCCGAAAACCAGTCCATGCGCACAGGCGAAATCAGCAAGATCCTCAGCAAGGAATGGTCCTCCATGTCACCGGTTAATTCCTCTCTTGGTTACGATCGCCGTCCCGCTGAACCGTTCCTCATAGAACGACAAGCAGTTTTATCTAGACCAGGCTAAACAGCTCAAGGAAACGTTCAACTCGAAATATCCCGACTATGTGTACCGGCGCCGCCCTAATAACTCTCGCAAGCGCCGAAAAACCGACGGCTCCGGCATGCGCGCGCCCGACGGGTCTTTGCCTCCCGACGCGAATGACGACATGCCTGGTGATCTCGGCGAACCGTCCCCTTCTGATGGCGATGATTCACAGGCTGATTCGTTCGACGCCTACTCGCGACTAAGCCACTCGTCGCACTACCCCGAGGGCTCCCGGCTCCCAGCCTTCCCCTTCTCCTCCGATATGTCTTCCTACCGTGACAACCGCGTCGCCTACATGTCCCAGGACCGCCTGCATCACTCTGTCTCCTCCCCTCGTCTGTCCGGATCCAGCCAGTACCCGTACCTCCCCCAGCGGCACCACTACCCAAACGAGTCCTGGGACTCCTCCTCCTCCTCCTCGAGCACCCGGTCCTGGTTCTCCCATGATCGCTCTCCTATCAGCCCAAAGTCTCAGTCGTTTCCCCCCCTATCCTCCCCCAGCTCGTGGCCCAGTCCAAACTCTCCTGGCTCCGGAGCGAGCCCCTCAAGCTCGACCACCTACAGCTTCCCCACCCTCAGTACCCCCTTTTTCCCTACCCAGGCCCAGCTGAGCAGCTACCCTACAGCCGCGTCGCCCACCGCGAACGGCGCGCCTCAGTACCCAGCAGCGGGGGAGAGCCGGACGTTTGACCACCATCGCAGTTTCACACCGGGCAGTGGTGGGGCCAGTGCGTATCACGGCGGCAACTCGCGTCCCTCCGCTGCCGCTGCTGGCCTACCTCGCGGCCTACCCCCCGTCACGTCCCTTTCCAACAACTCCTCGCAGTTCTTCCATCATAGTAGCGGGTCCCCAGGTGCCTCGATCCCTCCCGTATCAGCTATCGACGCTGGTTTGTGGAACAGGGAACGCATCCTCGATGCCTAGTCGCCTGTCTTTCCCACGCGGTCTTTACGCCGTCGTAGCCCTTGTCCCTCTTGCGTTAAAATCCCAACGGACAAGACGGCCCCTCCAAAATTTTTTGCTCACATATAAAACTTGTTCTCTGTAGTTCTAGCGCAAACACTCACTCTCCCTGCTGTCGTCCACGCTATCCCGTTGTAGTACTTGTACATTCCCCCCATGTCCGTAATCTCTTTTCCCTCCCTCCATTTCCTTTTTTTGGTTTTTTGGTTATGATTTTACTTCTTGTAGTAGTTTTGGTACCTTTTTGTATAGGGTAGTTTGGTAACATCAAACATACGCATCCTGATTAATGCTTTAGACTCTGGGTCTGGTCATCGTTTACGTTCAGAGACCACGGTTGCTGTCGGCGTCAGGGTGCATGCTCATGTCACCCGGTATATTTATACCTCTTTATAATCCCCGAGATTGCATAAACACGATCCACTGTCCAACTCGAACGGTACCACCGCCGACGGAGCTGGGTATCACCTTGGTCGTTTACGTCCGTCAAGACGAAGCTCAGAAGCTCCTCGTTGATGCCGATGTCCTACACCCTAACAAGCTAACTTTAAATATGTATTCAATAATTAAGGTTGCCCTAACCAATAGATACCAGATCTCAACCCAAACAGAGTCGCACGAAAACACACGCCTAGTACCAGGAACATCACAGGTGTGCAGTAAAGATAGTAGGGATGACAAATTGATATGTACAGCCATACTGATACTTACTGATTAGAATCTACGGAAGCAGACCACACACACACACATAGTGGTTATGTGCTGTACTTTTTGGTTCCATCTACTCGTCTTCTCGATGGCTTCAGTCCAACCCGGGTTCAGAACACCCATCGATCGGCAACTCATAAAAATGGAGATGATGCCAAGCCAAAAAGGCGCTTGCCGTGTATGACGCGTTCGATGAGGTCAATGGGCCGTGGGCGGCGGTGATACTTGCAAATTTCCTTTTTGGGACACCCGACAGGCGCATCCCGACAAGAAGATAGTTACGAGAGCCTCAACCAAATAGCAAGAAAAGAATCCACTAAGTTTGAGTAGTACGGATTTGAGGCACCGGCAAAGAACGTTCGTGAGAGTGGCCGCGAGTCAGCGGATCGTTGTAGAAAAGCCACCCCAGGCACTCGTGAGAGACGGGAAATGATGGCCAGCGTACCAGGACAAACCACCATGACGAAAACTCTAAATATACCGCGTCGACCGTGAAACATGATACTTGATACTTGTGATGATGATATCATCTTTTTTTTTTTTGCGGGCTGGAGGGAGGAAGGGGTGCAGATCATACGACGAGATGGATACCAGATAGCGTCGTTGGTGTTTCGCTAAGAGACGAAGAGGTGGGCTGATCGATTACGCTCCTCAAAAGGGTACAAGCCTGTGTTATCGGGAGCTTATCATGAGAGAGGCCCGACTGGGAATATTCGAGTGTGGGCATATGGTCACGACGTATTGATAACGACCAGCCTCTTAGTACACGACACGGACGAGAGCAAAGAGCACCACTACTCCAACTCGACGCACTCTCCAACTCGAGGCGCGTCAAGCGCTGCGAACTTGAGAGAAAAAAAAGTTATCAAAAGGGAAGGGGGGCTGTGTAAGCCACCAATTTCGGCAAGCCGCCGTCCTATATTTAGGCATCACCACCACCACACGGGAATCGGGCCGAGCCGCGGTTAGTAAACGTCCCCTAGTAAAAGATAATTGGGGGCGTCCTACTACGCCTGGCCTGCTGCTGCGCACATGTGCTCTCCTGCATTGCCCGTGAAACTCCATGATGGATGGCTGGCCTCGAGCTGAAACAAACTTGAAGCAACAAGTGGGATGACTCTTCTGATTCTTCGTTTGAGTCTGAGGTTATTTATGACAATCCGCCAACTTGGTGGGTGGGTGGGCAGTGGGGTGCTCAGAGTCGTACATATATGATCTTTTTCATGTGTAAAACGGATCATCGGATGCGTCGTGATTGATGGGTGGCCCATTTGGGGTTTCCTCACGACAGACTCGGACTCTTAAGACTTTTTGCCGTCATGATTGCGACTTGGGTCTTTTTGTGTTCAGGCCTAAGGCAGGGAGGGGGGTGGGGGTTGTGTAAAGTCTAACAAGTTTATTACGGTAGACGTCACCTTTATGTTAGTTTTGCCGTCAAGTTACGACTACTACTTGCTATGTGGAACGTACGACACCCGCGAAGCGTTACTGTCCTGGCAGGCACGTGTGCGCGTGATCAAGCTTTTTATGGGTCCACTGATGGGTTTTACTTGACATGAGCTGTTCACAAGAACGGGAGCATGACCCCCTTCTGTGCGTCCTTTCCGAGTACGCAGGGCTGTGTTTTTTACGATTACGGATAGAGATCTAGTGGACCTAAAGTAGATGCGTTGAGGACTCGGAAGGGTAAAACAGCAGTGTCTAGATTCTGGATTCTGGATGCTGGGATAGGCAAGGTAGGCAGGCCCGTTTTCCCGGAAGAAGACCTGGATGTCAAGCACATCTTCCCGCGTCGCGCCATAGCCATCAGCCATGTGTAGTTTACTATTGGTCATAGCCCTTTCAACTTGCACCGTGATTTTGTACAACGTTTTGGGAGGGAGCCTCGCGTACCGCAAATCGATTCTCCAACAACCAAAACGCATATCACTCTCAAGAGAGGCGTTAAGGTGTACACAACAGAACGAGGAGAATCCATCAAGGGGGGAGGGATTATATATCAGCTGATCCATAGGCATGAGCATAAAAGATCAAAAAGCAAGCGGGTTGATGATGAGAAAGAACCTACACTGTTGTAGGAAACAAACTTGTGTATCTAAGACCACCTTTGTGAACGCCAGATCATTAGAACTCCTTCGAATCGTGGTACTACTAAAAGGAGGAGGGTAAACACCTACTGGCATGCGGCCATCAGCTATTTCGACCCGCCCTTCCGAGCGAGTCTGGGAGCGCTTATGAAACCTAAGACTGGGACACATGGGGGTTCCTGAACGCGATCTCCATCCAGATGATAGGTGTGGGGGGGGCAAGAAAAGGTTAGCCTAATTATCTCGGGAGACTGCGAGCCGGGAGGTGATTTGGTTATAATTAACTGACTCACGGTCACTTTGTTGGGCAGCACATGATAAGCGTCGATGCATAGGCAGGGTACATACGTCCCAGAGGGAAGAATTCCGGATGAATGAGCACTTTGTCTCTCCAGGACGCTGGTTGTGGGTCTCGATAAAGTTTTGCATATGCCAAGCCCAGGGCAAGTCCCCGATTAATCCCCGCCCTACGACGATCGGACGCAACCCCCCCATCCGGCGGGATCGAGGATCGGTAAATGAGAAACAAGACAAATACTATGGGAGTGACTCGGAGGCGGATGTGGCGAAATGTCGCCAGAGTCTCGCGGAGCGGGGGGTGCAGGCCGGATTGGGAGGGGTTTCTGGAAGTTTCTGGATCAGAAAGCGAGACTTTTGCGTGCCTGTGGGTAGGTGGATAGGTGGGTGGGTGGGTCGAAGGCAGGGAATATCCCAGTCGTACTGTTACACACAGGCTTGCGTGTAGGCCAAGACAAGCACACTGCCGTTAGCACAGCTTTCAGTTAACTCAGACTCGGGCTGGAGACTACTTCGCCCGTCGTCGAGGGGACCCAATAGCCTGTCTTTGTATTGTGTTATTCAGGTGAGATAGAAGCCTTAAGGCTTACGACTCACTGGTACAGCGGCTATCGTGGCCAATCATCGGGGCTAGTATCTCCCAGCTGAACACTGGCACGACGAACACGGACGATTTCACTTCCGATGCAGCGCGGGAGCACGAAGACACTCAAGCTCGTGCTCGTGCTGTGAGAAGTCTACACCTGACTGCCTGAGGATAACAGATTCAGACGCTCGCCGGGGTTACTGAGAGTTTGGGACTTGCCAGCAAAAAAAAAGGAAAAGCGTCTTATCTGTTGAGGCCGAGGATGAGCCTAGATCTAGAGGAGGAGGGAACATGGTTCGAGTTAAGCGCCGGTATATTCCAAGGATATCCCGACCGACTCGCGCACAGGACAAAGAAACAAAGAACGAAAAAACATTAATATCACACTGCCCGGTGAGAAGAGCACCCAGAAGAGATAACCACGAAAAAATCGGAGAAGCTGATTCGCCCTGCGAGCCGATCCAGGCTTAGGACTGGGACAGAGAAGAGTCAGTCACTCGTCTTCTATCAAGCCACCAACTCAGGGCGGAAAACCCGCACCAGAAGATGGCACCCCAGGATCGATGATACGTCAGCCCCCCCTCCCTGCACCATGAGGGATGAGTCAAGTTGGGGAAAGGGTTCACGTTAGCTTCCTGGTCGGTAGGCGTGATTTTTTTTAAAAAAAAATTCTTTCGAGTTCTTTCTTTAATCGATCAAAAGCACGTACGGTATGACGGCTCAAAGGCTACGCCGGGGGTTGACGCGTTCTCCACCAGAACAGAACAAACCCGGGTATTGCCAGGCTCGAAATTTATAGATTTGAGAGGCTAATATTGCGTCAGGGTCCCCCGCCGGGAGAGAGAACTACCCCTCGGGAAGTGGCCCAAGTCAGAACCGCTACCGCCATTAGTAGGGGTTTTCTTTTTCCCTCCCTTTTTTTTCTTCTTTTTTTCTGTGTATTTTTTCCCCTTGGGTCGTTACCTATAACGAGAAATCCGGACGATCTTTTTTGCAGCTCTGGCGCGCAATCCCAGATTGGGACGGGCTTGTCAAGAAAGGCAAAGATGTGTACCTGGGTCCCTGGGTTCCTGTCACCACGCACACGTGACTGAAAACCCAGATTCAAGCGAAGGTTGGTCCCGGAATAAAGTCGGTTTATCTGGAAGTACACCTCAAATTTGCATTCTTGCGGACACTGTATATGCCTAGGAAACGGGGGGAGAAAGAGATACGTTGCCATTTACAGCCTATCAGTTGTGTTTCCCAGTGCACCGGAGAACGAGCAGTGCCGATACTGTATTAGTGAGTGATGTTTGATGTCGCAGATAGCTAGGTCATGAACATCTCGATGTTTTCGAGATAATACGATTAGGTATACACAACTATAACCTCCTTCTAACGATGCGCTGCGAGCCATTCACCTGAGTGAATCCTTTCATATCCTTTACTTCGAACTTCACACAATTCGCTAAACCTACAAAATCCCCCACCACGCTGCCAGTGCGTGTGCGGGTTCCGAAAGTCATAATCGCAAAAGCATTATGGTACTACTACTATTAAGATAGATCGACAGTGCCTATCATACAAAAAATTTACAAGTCCTGGAGCTTTCTTGGTAGCTATGATTGGTCATACCAAAGCGATGCCTAACAAAGCCCACCCCACAACACCCAGAAGCGCGGCTAACATGGTGTTCCCACTAACTGCGAGCCCGACGCTATCGCCACTGAGCACCCCGGCGGTGACGTTGAAGGTGGCCGTCGCGGAACCCACTGGTCCTGTCTCAGTAGTCACACTCGCAGCGACAGCAGTGGCTGATTCATATCTAATAAAGCCGTCAGGACCTGGAAAGCCATCAACAGGAACAGACGCACGCGGAGGAAGCTGCTTCAGGATTTGTCTCTGTGTTTATCAACACCCGGTCGAGCATGTGTAGAACACCATTCTTGCAGAGAATATCCGTTTTGATGATCCGGGCGCTACTCCCCCCGCTGTGCACAAACGTGCCGGAAGAATTAGTCGAAAACGTGAGGGGCTCGCCCCCTGCAGAAGTAAGGTTTTGCGAGGTTGAGATTGAGGGTGAGTAGACGGTTGTTCCGTTGACTATCTAAGTTGATCGTTAGTGGGAGGGGATGTCAAAAGTCGGATTGGTAGAATGTACATGGTTGCTTAGGATGGTCAGCAAGGCTGTTTGGTTGTTGGCGACTGAAGTTAGCGACGAATTTGCTAGTTCGATTGCTGCGTTGTCGGGCGCGAAGAATGTGAAACCATGCACGGTGTCGCCATCTAACAAGCCTGTAATTGTCTCGTTGCTGCCATTAGACGTGGTAACGGTCGCCGAGCTCATATAGCTGGCCAGATACGTTAGATTCTGCTCTGCAAGGACGTCAGATACGTTGGATGGGATTGCAAGTACGCCGTTTATTCGATTCACGAGTAGGTTCTCAACGACCGTACTGTTCTGAACATAGACGCTCGTTCTGATACGGAGAGTCAATGAAGATGTTGAGACCAGAGCTGTAGGAACGCACGGTTGGTTGTACATTTGGATTCTGCCGTCAATGTTGCTCCAGACAAGTACTTGACTTTTATCTCCCTCGAGTTGTACAACAGAAGGGTCATCAAGTAGAGTACGTCCGATAGTGACATTCGGATAAGTTGCTGCCTCGAGTGTGGCGTTCGTGCTGTTGGTAGGACTGAAATTTCCAGAAACAATGTGGTACGATATTGCGAGGGCGAAATAGTTGTCGTCGTTGTTTAAACCTGTAGAATTCGTGGCGTTGGTGACTATCATACCATGTCAGCTCTCACGGTTCCACAGGCATGCAATGGGCTCACATGCTTCGTTGTCTGGGGCAAACAGAGTATAATTGCCCAAGACCAATCTCGCCAGAAGAACTCGGCCTATGACCGAATTGTTGAGCCGACCAGCTTGTGAGCTCAACGTGGTAAGACCAGCGTTTTGGAGCGCCTGGCCAAGGCCAGTGAGATAGTCTGTTGAATTACCCCAAGCAAGAGCTGGGACTGCGGAGGCTAGTAATGCTAAAGCAACAAGCATTTTGGAAGGAAAGAAAGCGAGGATAGGAAAGAAATAGAAAAGCGGTTTTTTTATACTGTTTGAGATTGATATTGGTATTTTTGGATAGCCGGAGTGATGAGAAATAATGACCAGAGCTATGACACAGTCATCGTCGAAAATGATGTCGATGGCCCGATCGACAACTTTTCAGGTGACCGTGCCGATCCACGTGCCACATCGTTCCCGTTCATTCGAATGGAATCGTTTCCGCTGGGTGCCAAACAAGTTCGTCACCGAGGCGGGTAGGATCACAAACACCCGAGGACGCGCAGTTCTCTTCAATTTGGGCACCACACTTTGCTGTGCACAAAGTCAGAGAGGCTCCCAGGTGCTGCGGCAGACAATGGGACTCACCCGACAGAGAAACGTATTGACCCAACGACTTCAAGGCACTGATAACAGCTTGCAAAGCTGTTTTGGTCTGGAAAATTGGATACGTCTCGGACCCGCCGTGATGGATGTTCCACGTGAAAGCTTTCGCAATCGAGGTCCACAGAACCTATGAATCGGTCAGTTAAGAGAACACAGTACCAACATTCTATCGTACAGCAAATAATGGATCCAAATATTCATATGCATCATCGCTGAGGTCGGAAAGGAGAGAAGTGGCATCTAAAGACGCTTGCAGGGCACTGTCTGGATTGTGGATCCGATTGATATTGATTATTGAGACGTAGACAAGGGTGCGGATGAAGAATATGTCAACATCCACAGCAGATTTTGAAATCTGGGCAGAGCAATCGTGAACTAAAGGAAGACATGATTGAATACGCTCTAAAGCATTCTTGATCGAAGTAAAACTATGCCAGTATTCCGGGTCGTAATCATTGGCGTCTAGTTATCCTAGGGTGAGATGTTTGCCTGTAATTCAAGGAAGTTCTCCGACCTGATGAAATGAGTGCTGCTTCTTCATATAGCGCTGCTGCTTTGACTTTCAAGGCCGATATTGACGGTAGTGTTATGGTCTCGCCAAAGAGGAAGATAGCATCAATATTGTCTTGCTAATGCAGGCGGACATGAGCACTGGTTCTTGTAAGAAAAAAAAGGACGTACATTTGGAGGTAGAGGCGTTTCGATTCTAACTTTGTGATCACCCGAACCAGATAGTAGACTCGCAAATCCGGTAGCCGCAGACCAGCAAGTGTCAACCATGAAGATCTGCCAGAACGCCGACACCCTATCGTTCATGTCCACACTAGTGTGTGTAACCAGGTCATGAAAGCCTCCAGAGAGATCCAGAGAGCTTATTCGATGAAGCCCCATGCTCAATGCCAGTTGTGCTGCAGAGACAGAATGCTGATACCCTTCCGCTATTTGCCCCGTAGAGTAGAAATAGATGGCCAGGAGTGAAGAGGCTCTGACCAAGTCAACATTCATCTCATGTCCCACAAATGCCGACGCAAGACTATGTAACGCCATGTTCAAGAACGAAGTTTCCAACTTTGACAAGTGTGGGGAGCGTGTGTAGTAACACCCAAGGAAGTACACGGTATTCATGAACGCCGGGTGCCGCTCTGATTCGGTGAGTCCAATGCCACATTCTTCAAAATAACACTGATGTCGGTGGGCAAGAAATGTCTCGATCCTTTTCGCCTCATGAGAATCGATCAGACAGACATTTACTGTGACACTTACAACATTAGTTTAACTTGTGGGGGCAACGCATGCCCAGCGGTTCCTGAATACGAGTAGGGTATGCTAGAAAATGTGTAGTCCTCAGGCAGAATTAGCGGGTTTGATGAGTCCAGAACATCCAAAGCCGCAGTGTTCATCTCATCGTACGATAAGAATTCTACGACTGAAGAGGAGGGCGATTCTGAGAGTGAGCTTGAAGAAGAAGAGGCAGACGGTGTAGTGAAAATAGATGTGAAGGTAGATGGTGTGATCTGTGGTTCCACAAGAAAGATATTTGAGGGGAAAGCGCTGGAGAGGATACTTCAGAGTGCTGAATTTGATGTTATAGGTCAACGGCGTTACCTTGTGGTATCCAACTCGAATAGATGCTGGCCTAGAACCGAATTGTTTTCTCGCAAATGCTTTTTCCGTTTCAGGTCAGTATATTGGCATTCGTCCTCTCGGTTCGTTTTGATACACTGCTGACACACGGGGTGAGTACCGTCACATCTCTGGGCATGAAAAACAAGTCAGCCAGCTCGTACGGGTATTCGAGCTGTATATGTTACATACAGATTTACGTTTCCTATGGTATGAGAAGCTTTAGTCGCCACCTTAAACCATAATGTCAACCAAAAGCTTACCTGCAAGCAAGACATGCAGTTCCTCTGCGCAAAGGAGGTGCATTTTTGCGGGACGGTGAGGACATGGCTGTGTTGGTGAAGGGAATAATGACCAGCCAAAGCACCTAAACGTCTTAACATCTTATATCCTGAATGAGGACTAGGTAGATTGATTACATCCTGCCGAAACAACCGGTGACCCGACGTTTCCAGGTTCGTAGCACGTTGCCTGATGAAGTGTTTCATGCGCCGAGCGTATATGAATATTGGTGATTTACGACGGTATTCGGTCATCAGGTACAGCACTCGGAACAAGATCTACAAGGAATTATCTTTCTGAGATTTGTTACCCTCGCAACTTGTGAAATCAGTGGTGAGCAGTAAAATGGTGAAGCGCGCTAACCTTCACTATATGAACTGGGGGTAGACTCTGAGTCTATTGATGAAAGTCATGATACCGAGGGACATATGTCAGATTAGCGCCGACATTTTTCTGCGTGAATGAGCAACAAACAATTCGATGTTGAACGGGATGAGCTAGACAATGATGAGCGGAACACGATCAGGTCCAGCCTATGTCCCGGTATAGGCGGATTCTTAATCCATCACTGTTGAACAAATATCAGTGATGTTGCAGGGTAGATTGATTGGTCAAATAGACAGCCGTCGACTGCTGAAATAGTTAGTACTATAGTAACGTGTGGAAGCGTCTCATCCGAGCCACCGAGTTGCACGATGAACAAAATGCACTTTCATGACCGAGCGCGAATGGGGGGAACTCGGGAGGCTCCGAAACTTTCTCGCACTGTGGAACTGGCGATATCAAAAATTTAGAATAGGAGACGCGTCAAACAACCTAGAAACTCGGGATGTCGGACCGTCTAACAACCGTCCAGATTCAGCTCTTTGATTAGATCTTTTGAAACCAAACCTCTGCACGGTCTTGAGCAGTTCCACCCTTTCTCGTGCCTGCTTCAGCACTAGCTCCCCATATCCCACCTGTCAACCCAAATCCACTAATTGAGCGCTGTTTCCCTCCTGAAAGGAAAATTCTGCAGTCACAATGCTACCTTCATGGACTTCTGCAGTCCAGAACGGTTGGGTATCGTTAATTGTGTGCTACAACATTGCATAAGAAATTTTATAAAGATGGCAAACAATTGACAAATGCGCACTCTGCTTTCGAGAGTGCTGACATTGAACAGATTCTCATCGAAATGAGTCAGCATGATATGGGTGGACCAAGCCTTATCCCATTTTGCTAGAAGGGTTGGGACGGATGCATCTACGGCCCCCGGGAGCGTCATCCATGAATCCTCACATGGAGATGGAAGCCCCAATGCTGTCTTGTTCTTAAAAATGAAACACAAGTCGACTGTACCGTAGCCCGGATTCTCGTAGGGTCCGCTGAGCGCTTCGAATGATACAGGCGGTGGTCGCGGGTTGGCCGGCCTTGGATGAGAGTTACAGACAAGCGCCCGATATTGTCTTGTGACTTCAGATTTCATTCTGTTGTTGTCCCTGAGCATAGAGAATGATGAAAACCTGACGAGACTCACCTGGAGTTCCAGTTGATAGGGGTTAGGCCCAAGGCAGTATCGACGAGATACCACTTGATGATTTCATGAAGCATTCCTCCATAATCGTCATCGTTTGTGAATACGGCAACACCCAATTTGTCAGAGGGAAATCGAGAAATCTGGGTCATGAAGCCTGTAAGTGATCGCAAGTCAGCGTTCGCTATTGACGTGGGGCAATCGATTTACCTGTAGTAGATCCACCATGCTGCGAAGTCAATGTTCATTGAAGGATCATACTGCGGACGATCTGATAGCTCGCCTCTATGATCTCTGTGGGGGATGACCGTCAATTTGCTGTGTCCACAGTTGACGGTACATTCCATACCATGCCCCCTATATGTATAGCGAGATTGAGCACCACCATAAACCACGGGCGAGAGTTCAGGGTACAAGCTGAATCAAGGTCAGAAAACATCGTGCGGGAAATTAATCACGAACGCAAAGCCTGCTTGAACTGTCTTTCCAGTGGCAACATTCTGTATGACATCAGGTGGAATGACAGTGTTGTTCGTAACGGGATTTCGTCCACCGTCAAGCAAAGCCTGGAGCCAGGTTGCCTAACGTGAAATGAACACGCCAAGATAAGATGGAGGAGTAGAAATATTCCCTACGGCATCTTTAGCACTACTGATGACACCTCCAGCGCCGGATTTGTCTGGGTACCCATGAGTGACAATACCCGATAAAACTGCGCAGTAAACCTTACAGTTTCCATCTTCGCCACCCGCTAAGAACCAGTTAGGATGCCACATGGCTCTTGGGGTTCCCCTGCCGAATAAGTTCTCGGTTTTATTAACGCCATCTCGCGCCATACCCTGGACCAAGTTGCCGCTTGCTCGAGCAACATCTACGGAGTATGTTGTCGAAGTGAGTCCTAGTGGTTCAAAGATGTGATCCTTAACATAGCGGGCAAAGGGTGGCTTGTGCGTGAGAAGAATTTCAGGCAGATATGATAAGAGCATGTACATATTGTTGTTGTACTGATAGATATCCCGGAACTCGGCAGATAGTTCAAGATGTTTGAGTCTGTTGAGCTAATGAAAATTTACAGTCGCTCTGCCAAGTAAGTCAGGTTTGGAACCTACAATAGACGTGACATTATCTGTCCTGCCGTACATAAGATCATGACGAGGAAGACCAGTACGGTGGCTCATAATGTCGGTAATGGTGCTCTGAGAAGTCGCAATAGGATCCTTTAACTCCCATTCAGGAACAACAGACGCTATCTTTGTGTCCCAGGAGATACGACGCGTCAGACTTTCGTTGGAGATTAGGAGACCGGTAGCGATAATATTGAATAACTTTCTATCCAAGTGAGGAACCTCTCGTACCCAACATAGTGTTCAACTTGCCTTTGAATTTGACGCGATAAAGAACAGAGAGTCCTCGGTCATTCGCCGCCCGTCAATCGACGCATTGCCGTATCCCTTAGTCTCCACGGTCCAGGTACCATCATTGTGCTTTTTCACGACAGCGACGCTGACGCCGCCCGGTGTGTTCCAATCGGCCAAAACATCGCTAATAAACGTGTCAGCTTGGGGGGAAAGCACCGGGTTTCGCGTCAAAGAGAGTGGAGTCTGTTCCGCCGATGCCAATGCATAAAAATATACCAGCAAGAAAGCTACCAAGCGGCCAACCATGGTAGTGTCACTGAGATGTTCGTTATCGGAGAGGGAAAAGCAGAGTCGGCAATCGCCGTGTTGATGGAATACTGCTGACTCAGTCAACGCCAAGAGAATCTTCACCGACTCGGAGAGAGGTAACAGTATGATGAGAAGATGATAGAAAGTTCAAGGTTGTCATACAAACATGGGCGCGGGTTGACAGACTCCAGTGCATCATATGTTTGACCGTTTCAATTCTTCTATCTGCCTCCAATATGCGTCACGGTTTACTTCGTTGATGATGGACTCAGCGACTGTGATTACGCTCAGGCTCTGCGCTAACTGAAGGAAATGTGGCGAAGTGGCGTATGTGCCTTAAACATAAGCGAGAAATGAACGGAAATATGTGAGGCGGTCCCGACATCAATCTGACATGTGTTGCGACGTACAGCAAGGCAAAGTGTTCATGAATTCCGTTGACAAAGCAGTGCAAGAGGGAGTGTAACCGACGAAGTAACCAAGGAGAAATATAATATGTTTGATAGCATACAGAGATAACTTCTGATAACCCCAGATAACTCAGTCGGACTCGATAATGAAATTATCAGGCACAGGAAGGAAGAAGTTCCCCTTTCTCGTGCATCGAAGCGGCCGTTGCCGGATTTACCTTATCGAAGCGAAGGTCACGGACGGATTTCAAATTCAAAGGTTGAATAACCGACGCGACAGCGGGATTTGACCTGGAAAAGCAGCACTGTAGCGTGATAGTCGAGAGGTGAATTGTTCTTCTATTTTGTGTATCTTCTAACGAGCATCTCAAGTCATCAAGGATATGGGCAGGTACGTCAATTATGTCCCTTTGTCTATGTATATGTTCCTTGCACTGACGAGCCCTCCGCCCAGCATATTCCGGGATATCTTTGAGCCTCTTTGATGTTCACGTATGCAATATTCGTGATTCCAGTCCGCTTGTCTCGTACTTCCGGGTCTCCCATGTGGGCTATATAAATACCATGAATTTTTTTCATGTTCCTTGTTCAAGCTCTCCTTGTTTCCCACAATGCCTTCTGAACCCATAGAGGCAGAATTCATTGTACCTCCTGCGCTGACCCAAGCCCAGGAAGAAGAGTTCCGCCAATTAGATCTAGAGGGCCCTATCTCTCTCACTAGGACAGCGACAGCTGTTAGTGGGGCCGCCCCAGACCTAGCCGAGTTAGAAAGAGGCTTCACTCGCGATGGTATCCACGTTGTGGCCTTTGAGAAGGGAAAGAAGGAAGATCCACGAGAATTTGGACAAGCGATGAAGTGGTACGTTTATTGTCTGATTGTTGGCCGTAGACTCAACGTTCTTCCACTCAGGTACATAACCTTTGCAGTCTCATTTCTGTGCTTGTCAGTTGCCATCGGTAGTTCCATCATCACTGGAGAGTAAGTTTTTGCTTGCCTGTTAAGGACATCATCCCTGACGTCTTTACAGTATGAAAGGACCCGTGGAAGAGTTCGGCACTTCACAAGAGATTATAAATCTCACCGTAGCATGTTTCGTTATCGGCTTTGGTATTGGGTAGGTTATTCAGTCCTTTCATGATCGTTCATCCTGTGACATGATTGATAGGCCACTGTTCTTTGCCCCATTATCAGAAGTCGTAGGCAGAACACTGATGTACCAAGTCAGCATGTTCTTCTTCTTCATTTTCACCCTGCCTAGCGCGCTCGCAAAAAATGCGGCCACGTTGGTTGTTGCTCGCCAGATCGCGGGGTTGGCGGCTTCTGCACCAATATGTAATGTGGGTGGAACGTCAGTGATCAATGTCTTCTTATGTCCTTTACGTTCATTGATGATTCGTATTTATAGTGTTGCGGATATTTGGGCCGTCGAGGAGCGGGGAATTCCCATGGCTGTGTTCTCGTTCACACTTTTGTGAGTCATAACCTGCTGTGATCAATTCTGATCCTCACCTACCTTTTTATAGTATGGGTCCCTGCCTCGGACCCCTCTTCGGAGGGTGGATAGCCGAGAAAGCTGGCTGGAGATGGATGTGTACGGATACTCTTGTCAATATTCAATTTCGATACTCATTTTGCTTGCTTGTAGATTGGGTCCTTTTCATCTTCACTGGCGTGTGTTTCCTTTTCACCTTGTTCATTCCCGAAACATTGGCATCCATTCTTCTCCGTCGTAAAGCTGAGAAGCTACGAAAGTCTACGGGAGATGAGAGCTACCGTACACTTGAAGAGCTCGAACGTGTTCCCTTTTTTGAAACTCTGAAAATATCTTTGCTTCGACCAATTGTGATGCTGGTAGCCGAGCCTATCGTGGCTTTGTTTTCTCTGTGTGAGTCTCTTTGCAAGCGTTGTCTGTGACATGCTGATATATATGCCGCGGCAGATCTTTCGTTCATCTACAGTCTTCTATGTACGTTTATGCCATCGATGCGCTTCATTGTCTCTAAACCTTCCTATAGACTTATTTTTCTTCGCATTTCCTATTGCCTTTGAAGAGGTGCGAGGTTTTGGTATGGGAATGACGGGAGTTACATTTGTCAGCATCATGGTATGAGCTCGAAGTTTTGCATCCTATGCATGTATTAATGTCTTGCCGAATAGATTGGTATTGGACTGGCCATGATGCTTGTTCCGTATCAGGAAAAGATTTATCGCAAAGCTACCATTCACGGTACATATCCTGAAGCTAGACTTTTCCCTATGATGGCGGGGGCGATGTACGTTGGGTCACATCTTTGTTCTCGTAACTCACAAAGTAATACAGCATACTCCCTGCCGGACTCTTTATATTTGCCTTCACTGGAGGGTACTCTTGGGTACACTGGATCGGTCCATGTGTATCAGGAGGTGTCTTTGGATTCGCCTTGATTATCATTTACATCTCCGCCAATTCCTACATTGTAGACAGCTACAGCTCGTTCGCTGCGTCGGCTATCGCTGCGAAAACTTTCCTGCGTTCGGAAATTGGTGCGGCGGTACCGCTGTATTCGACGCAGATGTTCCACAACATGGGTTTCCAGTATGCAGGGCTATTGCTGGCCCTCGTGTCGGTTGCAATTGCGCCTATTCCCTTTGTCTTTTATGTTTACGGTGAAAAAATCAGGCAGAGATCGAAGAAAGCTACACAGTCTGTGAGGATGTCAGGCCCGCCAGTAAAGAATTTAGATGACGACTTAGAGAAGCCTGTACGAAATGGGAAGGCTGTATAGATAATTACGACAGATCGTGTGCATACGTAGACGGTAAATAGATATTATTGGTATGGTACAATATAATATAATTATAGACTGGACTTTTATCATCACGAACTATTTTACAATGAGGTAAGATGCGAGCTAATGACCAAGTCTCTAACTGAGTTTATGGCAGTCAAAGGTTTGTCAAATTTCCGTATTGTGACATGTTAGAATTCAGTTGTTTTAAGGCACTGATTTGTATCATAAGTGGGGAAGATAGATGTCTAGATAACCGGATAGGATCAAAATGAAACGCCAGGGTCTGTGCTGACACAAAACGTGTCACAGAATGCCACCTTTCATGCAGCTACGATACCTTCGGTTGTTAGACAAGGGCGCCGTCTCAGAGGTTACGCTGTTGCAGTGAAGAGGTAAAAATTTGGAAAAGATCTAGCAATCCATTCTATCCTACGCGCTTCACGTCGAAAACTATACTTCACTTTTTTGGAGAGAAAGATGGGTAAAAAAAATCTGTTTATGGATACCTAGGGCCGGCCATAGATTATGTGGGGTTCCGGATTGCACTAACTTAAAACCCACGAAAACTTCATTTCAAATTTCCTCGAACTTGAACCAGGAGCTGCCATGCCGGTTGCTCTCAAGCCTTGGCACAACGCGGCAGTACAAAGATTGAATGACAGCGTTGTTCATCACCTGTCGAGGTGCTCGTCTTGCCAGTCTCCGCTTGTTAACGTCTTGCCATTTCTCTTTCATTGGTCGTATGTATTGGTTACTTATAAGAACGGGAGCCAGTAGTAAATACCAAGCTCGATCATGCTAGGATGCAATTGGGGGCATACACGACACGTGCCTACCATAAAGGTCTAACCGAGCTATGTGAGACAGGGAATGGTACAGACGAGTAGAGCGTGTATTTTCCGTGACTGACAGATTTGCCATCACAGAGATGAATAGGGCCGTTTCGCTCCGACTACCGCAAGAGGACGGCACATGGAACACGGGAAGAACACCGGATTGGGGCGAGGTAGGTCTTCGCTGTCGCTGAGACTAGACTTGGCACGGAAGAGCTGAAAACAGACGCGCCAAGCAGTTTCGGCAGAGAAGCAAATCGGGCTTCAATTTAGATCTCTTCTTTAATTTGTGCGAAGATTACATCATTGTTTGCCATATACGGCCAGGAAATCGACAAACCGTGTTCATCGCGGTTTTCGCTGTCTCCGTGTCCCTCGTCGCCTCCCACAAAAAATCGACATTGGCAGTACATGGGACAAACATAGCTATTTTTCGTCTGTCTCTTCATCATACTATCTCTAAGTCGACTCGTACAACCCCACGAAGCGGAATCTAGGATTACTTAGGATATTCAGCGATGAAGGGACTGTCAATCAAGGGCGCACTGTTTTCGCAGCCGCCCAGCTTCGGGAAGAAGAAGAACTACGAGGTCCACCAGGTATTAGGCACTGGGACGTTTGGGAAGGTCGTGGTACGTCTTGAGCGGCAGCAACGCCGCTTCATTTCTCACTGATATGGCCGCTTATCGTGTAGCGCGCGACATGGAATGTGCCTCCAGACCAAGTAGCCGTATCGGAGCGCGGTGCAGCTGCGGGTGTCACTCCTGGTCACCAATTGTTTGCGTCGTCTTCTTCAGTAGTCGTGCAAAAGGAGGTCGCGCTCAAGATGATTCCTAAAAAGAAGGTCAAGGGGAATGAGGCCAGCGTATGGGGAGAAATGGAGGTTCTTAAGGGCTTGGATCACCCAAATATTGTATGCACGACCTCTATTCTTTCTTTTGCTGGCACTCACCATGGCAACAGGTCAAATTTTACGAATGGTTCGAATCGCGCTCCAAGTACTATCTCTCCTTCGAGCTAGCTGTTGGAGGAGAACTGTTCGAAAGGATACTCAAGAAGGGAAAGTTCACTGAAAAGGATGCAGTGAGCGTTGTACGGTGTGTCACAATGTTTATCGCAGTAGCATTCATATTGAAGGCAGTGCAAAGGTCTATTCTTGCTGGCGTGCGCTACCTTCATGATCATGACATTGTACATCGCGATCTCAAGTATGCATCCGCTCCTGTCTCCTGTTCAATCGGTGCCTAATCAAACTCAAGGCCTGAGAATATATTATATCGAACCAAGGAAGCGGAAAGTGACATTGTCATCGCTGATTTCGGCATGTGTGTATCTCTGGTAGCGTATTCTTGTAGCATTTGATCTGACACAGGTCTATAGAGCCAAACACTTACACTCTCCTGAAGAGCAGCTCCACTCCTTGGCTGGCAGTTTTGGATATGTCGCCCCGGAAGTGTTGAATAACGAGGGTCACGGAAAAGCAGTAGACATGTGGTCAACCGGGATCATAACATACGTGCTACTCTGTGGTTACTCTCCATTCCGCTCTGAGGATGTCAAGATGCTCATTCGAGAGACGACCGAGGCGAAAATAGAGTTTCATGATCGATACTGGAAAAATGTATCTGTTCATGGTCAGTGTTTCAGGACCGGCAGAGCTGCAACAACTGACAAATTTGCAGCTAAAACTTTCATAAAGTCACTTCTCAACCCTGATCCTGTGAAACGACCTTCGGCTGCAGAGGCGCTCAACGATCCTGTACGTGACCGTATCATGCGTTGATTCCAAGTCTGACACAGTTCACATAGTGGCTGACAACGCACACTGCTAGCACCGAGCATGATCTTGGAGTCGGCTTGCGTGACCACTTTGACCCTCGAGCACGGTGGCGCTCAGCTATCGCTTCTGCCCGCGCCATACACCGCCTTGGTAACGGTATCAGCCCACGCACGATATCTTCGACTGCCACGAACAGCAGCGGCGGCTGGGGTGAAGATGATAGGGAGACACAGGATGATTTCTTGGGCTCAAAAACTGAACAGACAGACCACCCGGGTCATAATGATCACGTTCAGGTGACAGGACCTAACGATGAGGATCACCCTTGTCTTCATGAATCACCCCTGCCGAAGGTAGACGAACAGACGCCCCCACCGTCTGCAAAGCCTCCACAAGTTGCTGATGAATCACTCCCTCCGTCACCTCCATTAGCTCCGCGAACAGTCATTGAACAACCTGCGCCAGTGGTTAGGCAGGAGGAAGAAAAGAAGGAGGATTACGATGAGATGAATGCTTTCCGGATGCCTGGATCATTCGATTTCCCCGAGAATCATCACAATCACCACTCTAGTTGGGGTGATTTTGTGCGAAGGTTGCGGCTAGGTTAGTGCCGTTTGCTTTATTTCGGTGCCATTCTTTTATCTATTTTAATTCGACAATTTTATATTTATCATTTCCATCCACAACTTCTGATCTATTGTTATGAGCTGGGACGATATGCTACAGTCTATCTTGGGAGTTTTGGAAAATTACATAGCAGAATTTCTGATTGGCACGGACATGCATGATAATACTCGGAGACGATGAGATTGATATACTTATATACCCAGAACTGGTTTCGTTTTCTACGTGAATATTGAATGCCTGTCAACGTCCAGTGGTACGGTGGTAGAAGTAAGCACCGAGCGTCTCACCCCACTTCATATTCGCGATTGTATCCTCTCTATCGAGCCAAGTCTGCGAAACTCTTCCCTCCACACGATCACACTATCGCCTCATAGTGATATCGATGTTATCCACCAATTCCCTTCCTTGGTTCCCGTCGCCGCATACTTGTAGGCCCTCTTCAACATGCTTGACCTTATCCCATTAAGTCACCATCATAGAATGGTACCAAGTCGGCATGACATGGTTATCCGCCTCGTACGTATCCCCTTTACGCTCTGCATGTCAGGCAAGGGAAGATGGATCTCCATGAAACTGCGGAGAAGTCGTAGGTGAGGCTACCTATGATATCGCCCGGCTGCCCCAGCGCGCCTTCGAATGGAGAGAGCACCGATTGGCTGAAGGGAGATACCGAATGCAATGAATGTATTCTCCGGCTAGGCGGGCTATCGCCGCCTAGATCGGACTTAACCAGTGGCGTTGGCCAACATGATTTCGAGTCCGCCGTTTTGCACTACTCTGCCGTGGCAGGCACAGCAAGAGATGATTCCCCAGAAGGTAGCCTCTCGGGGCCGCCATCACAATGCTTGAAGCTAGATTGTACGAGTGTGGGCTCGAGGGTCCGGCATGTAATGATGCGCCCATGTGTCCAAGTGACGGAAGTCGGTAAGCTGGGGTACTGTTCTCCACGGCGAAAGTTCTGTCAGTGAACATGTAGACTTGCCAGAGGAGCTATATGGGGTAATAGTAGAACGGTGATGTATCTTGACACAAACGTAGGATTATCCATTTGAAGTGAGAGTTGTATGCATTGCACTGAGCGATAATAGGCTTCTAGAAATTGATGCCCTTGGTGGCAACTGGACAGGGGTTGCCTGTCTCGTCATGAAGGAATTCCAGACGACGCACGCCAGGAAGCATCAAGGCATGCAAAGGCCTGGGGTGGACGCACAGGCAGAGATGGTTATAGTACTTGTCATTCCTCCGAACCTTCCGTCATTGAGCGCCAAATCGTCTAATTGGGGAAATCTGCCAGGAACTTCGATTCCACGCTGAAACCGGAACTGATAGTTCTCCACATCACGCCCAATAAGCCTATGCACCAGATCCTTCGCAGATATCATGTCCCAACTCTCCACAAACTGCACGTCGAGGACAACACCGAAAAAGCTTACCCCCCTCCTCCCTGCCGATACGGTCCATTCATCTTCTCGTCGTTTTTCGACCAAGAGGTTATTTGGGTATTCGTGACGATGAAGGTCATGGAGAAGCGACGCCTGCAGGACCCTACAATAAAAAGCTCGAAGGTCACGGCGAGGGAATTTAATAGCAATTGTCATGCTGCGATTCGAGCACAGCACTGAAGGTCCAAATTGTACTAAGAATATCCCGAGCCAAAAACCGAGGTCCAAGCACACGTAGAGGGTGCAACGACAAACAATGCGATACAACATTGGTGGCACGTTCTGCTCAAAAATCATCAAGCAGGTGGCATTCACCCTCAAACCGAAACCCCAATGTCGACTACAGCTGATCCATGGCGGACGGTACTTCCTGTCGAGCTAGTTGAGATGATTCTGGAAGGCATCGACAAGAACGACAAACGTACCCTTAGCGCATGCGCTCTCATCGCCAGAGTATGGACTCTACCTTCACAGATCCTCCTCTTCCGCTGCATCACCGTAACCTACCTATCAGACCTTTGTGTCAGCCCATATTTACACCGATACACGAGGCATCTCACCACTATCCACTCTTCCGGATGCACCTCCTTAGATGCTCTAGTGATGCACACCCCCAACGTCGAATGTATCACGATCATCGGCTCGCTGATATCCCAGCGCGCTGCCCAAATTATCGGCAACCATGGGCGAGTCTCCTCTGTTACCCTTACAGCCCTCGCGAATCCTTCGAGTCGGCACCTATCGGCCATCCTCTCCGCGCTTGGCCCAAGCCTACAACACGTACGTTTCGTAGGGCTCAAATCCAGTGAATCCGCAGCGCTGAGCGAGCCAGCAATGCAGCCTCTCCAAGTGAAAACAGTGGACATCATAGAGTGCGATCTGAATTGGCTCAGAAGGTCTTCAGTAATTTCCCTCCGGAACCTGAATACTCTGCAAATTACCCTTATACATAACGCCGAGCACGAAGAACTGACGCGCTTTATGTACGGGGTGGATATGATCGAGAATCTCGTCGTTACGCGCCGAGGGGCGGAAAAGATGAACTGGCGCATCGTCGCGCAAATCGGTACTCATCGACGGTGGCGCGTCAGGCGAGTGAAGGTGGAAATGAGTGCTATCCATCATACCGTGTTGATTGATGAGTATCTCGGTATACTTGACACTGACGTAACGGAGGAGATTTGCGTGAGAGTGACTAAGACGGTATTGGTAGCTCTTATGGATCGTGCGGTCTGCAGCAAAGAATTCCGAAATTTGAGGGAATATAAGGTCATTGGGGTCACAGGACGTTCTGTGCGTCGAGATGAGGTAGCACTGCAGGATCTTGAGCACCAGGGGGTTCGGTGCATATTGAACTAGAACCAAAAGCGCGGACACTAACTGCGCATTGTTAGGGAGTATCATAGAAGATGTGAAATGATTGAGCACCTTTGTTCTACCTGCCTAGGGACTGCAGTGAGTAAATAAGGACTATGAGACAAAAAGTTTGTGCACCGT
>JANDKJ010000478.1:0-36582 GCA_028551335.1 Armillaria sp. CMW 4456
ACACGGTCACAATCGTGGTTCAGTTCATGTGATAGCTGATAAGCTGACTCAGCTTGCTTCCCATCCACGATCGATGTCAGCTTCGCCTCTTCCCTTGTACTCAACGACTTGTGTCAGATTGTGCATTTTCTGCTAGCAGGTGCAAAGACAGTCTGACACTACGACAAGTCATATTCAGGTCTTTGTCTCCTTCAGCGGTCAACCGCATGACTTGGCACCAGTGACCTGGGAGGGCTGCCCGCATAACAAACCGCTACTTGAAACGTGATGAATCAAAATGGCGTAGATATTGGGACTAGTGATGGATAGGTTTACGGTGAGTATCGTCGATTCGCCTGCTACGTCCACTAAATCGCAGTCAACGGCGACAGTCACATTCGCAAGATGGACACTAAAATACCACAAACGTGCCCTTGTGCAAGGAAGGCATAGACACCGCCCTCGAAACCTTTCCCCACATGGTGCATGATAGTGATCAGCGTCGGTGTGAATATCACCTTTCTGCCAGAAATGCATTCCGACATTCAAACCCGAATCGATGCTTCCCGGAACAATGGCAGCCTCTTACAGGGTCGGCGAATCAGATTGAATCTGGAGGCTACTTGAAAGAAACGAATACCTCATTAGTAACGGTCCTGAATAGATGGTAATGTTGTTGCTTCCCAAAACTGGACACATACTTAATTCACATGGTGATAACAACCTAGCCTGTTCCTACCAGCGATCCTCCCCGTCAAAACCAGATATCTCACAATCCGCCGACTGGTCCCTGTTGCCAGGTAGTGGTACCTAACCTATTCCCGCTTGGCATCCTCTTGTCCCAGAAAGACTCGCCTTGTGAAAATAACGAACAAATTTCCAACATCCTATCTTCTGCGACGCATCTTGGCAACTTTGTCCTTTGTTGAGCGCAACATGCAGTAATCTTGGGCACGAAAGCTGATATTGTACCAAAAAAAGATGGGTTTGCGTATTCACGCATGTATACCACCTTGTGCACATACAGCATCCCATACTCACCACTTGTACAAGCAATCTCTCGTCATGGATGCCAATCCTTGGCTTGTTCAACCGCTCCTGGGCACAGCCCGGACGCTCTGCTAGTTGCCACTGACAGCACGTCCCAACCAGAGACACACACGGATACGGGTCTGACAGACTGCAACTTCCCCTACAACTCAGCCTGTCCACCTCCGCTGATTGCGACTGATCTCGCCTCCGGTCAGAGTCTTCTCGCTTTGACGTGCCCAGCCACGCGCATGGACCCTGCTCCGACAACCGCGCGACGCTTCCACTCCCGGGCGCTACCTAAACAAACGCTCGCTCTGTGCCAGTGCAGGCAGTCCGAGTAGGTGGGAGTTCGCCCGCTTCCCCGGTACCGTCGTCGTCACTCACACTGTCCTCTCCGCAGTCACGCCAACCCCTCCACGTTCCCCGCCTCCAATCCCTCCGAGGATGTCTCCTGAGAGAAGGGCCACCTTTGCCGTAGAATGCACCGCTGGACCAGTATTCACCATTCGGAAGAATTCTGCGCAGGGTTCGGAGGTTGATAGCTCTGCGATCGAGCTATGGGCGGACGTGGAGGAGGGCGGATTTGTGTGTGACGGATGTGGGTGCATCACGCAGGCATGGGGCAGCCACTGGGAGAAGTGTAAGTATATCGAGGCTCAGATGTTGACGGAGGTTGTGGAAGTGTGGGAGGCGGAGGAGTCGAGGAAGAGGAGGGCGTGAGCGGTGGTTGAGGGACTAGCGGGGGAAGGTTTTTCCGTGATACGTCGTTTCCTTATCTGAGATGTGATGTGCGGTACTATTTGTTGTGACTTGATACTATCTTTCAGATAAGCGGCTGATGCTCAGGTTTTGCGGTCAAATTTGTGCCTGTTACGTGGCTCTGCTGTATGGAAGTTTTGGTACATGATTGTAAGCCCACCTCGCTGACGCGTACCTGCCATGACCCGTTTGTGACGTCGGTACTTCCATTTATAGCCTTCGTCGACAGCTATATAATCCTCCGCCTCGGCATTCTCTTCTTTCCTTCTCCTTCCACGTTCATACGTTCGACATCTATTCCCTCTCCTCGATTTCATCGTTGTTCCTGAGTCTCGGTGTTTAGGGACAGATCTCCAATGACTTGGTGCATGCGGAACTGAAAAAGTGCGTCTCTGATTCTTCACATGCCAATACACAAGTCTACAAGCAAGCCAAAATTATCGACGCAGGAATGTACATGTACCTTCACTCCAGGAGTAAAATTCGACTGCACCATTTGAAAACCAATGTACGTGTATTTAATTCTTAGAGTCGATTTCAATCAGGGTATGATGGGCTGGAGGCCGGGTTGCTTCGCCATCTTTGCGACCGATGACAAGAGGAAACAATAACTGGATCCATCGCCCTATAACCTTCATCAGTACACAACTTCAAAAATGAGAAAAAGCAAGTTCACGATCATCGTCGTCGGGAAACCGGGATCGAAGGGCACCGCGCTTTCTAGATACTCAATCTGTTTCTTGGACAACGAGATGTCGAGCGCCTTGACATTCGCTTCGAGATGCTCGACCTTGCGTCCCCCGATGATGGGAAACACATATGGCGCCTTGTGCATCACGTACGCGATAGCCACTACTCACATTACCTGTCAGAAGTCTGCACATCAATGAAGAAGACACCTCTTCTCACCGGCAGTGATATTAGATCCTGCGCCGACCTCCGCTGCAACCTTCTCCAATGCCCTAGACAGCTTGGTCTCCACCTCGTTGCGCTCCCAATTTGGGCCCCACATCAGCCGTCCCTTCTCCCCCGTCTCCCGTCGGCGCGCTTCCTCTTCGTCTGTGCGGAACTTCCCTTGCCCAAGCACACCCCACGGCGAGAGTGCCATACCAAACGACTGAGCCATTGGGAGGATATCCCGTTCAAAGGACCGCTCGAGGATACTCCACTTGCCTTGGTACACAACGAAGGGGGTCCTGCCGTGATCCATGGCATACTGGTTCGCCTGGGAGACGACCCATGCAGGGGTGTCTGATACTCCGAGGTAGAGCACCTTTTGTGCCGCGACAAGGTTGTGCAGGCTGTCCATGACTTCGGGGATGGACGTTTCGTAGTCCCACCAGTGGACATACAGGATGTCGATGTATGAAGTTTGGAGCTTCTTGAGACTCGCGTTGACGCTGAGATGCAGTGACTTGGCGTTGTTCCCGACGTAGTTCACCTTTTGTGCGATGGTGTCATTGTAATACTTGAAATTTCCAGTATACTGTGGGACAGAGATGACATCAGTCTTTAAAGAATATTAGCAATGTCATACGTGCCTTCGTCGCAATGACCAGCTGGTCTCGTATTCCTCTTTTCTCGGCCCACTCCCCAATGAACTCTTCCGAAGTCTCGTCCTGGCTATACATGGGATGTCAAGTGGGGTGCTCATTGGGCGGAAGGTCCGGATGCTTACTATCCGTTTGCTGTGTCGATAAAGTTCCCGCCTTTGTCAAAGTACGCGTCCAACAGCTTGAAGCTGGACTCTTTGTTCATCGACCCCATACCGCGAGCCTCCCATTTGTCACCGACGCTCATTGCTCCAAGGACCAGCGGGGAGACCCGCACTCCTGCACGCGACGACAGGACACGGTAGACACCGAGTTTAGTTGGAGGATCGCTCGCGGGTTGGAACAAAGACATGTTGCAAGAGATAGAATAGAGAGGCGAATGCAGTATTCCATCTTATATATGTGGGAGCCATTCCGTTTGTAAGCTCACAAGTCTCGGTCAGCAACGGTAGAGGTGAGAAGGGGTACAAAAATATTTTGTACTCACTCGGCCAGAGTCGTACGCAATGCTTCGGCAAGAAAAGGTGCGTGGGGTATTTATATCGTGTAGGACGCACAGACACTTAATTTAAAAATAGTGCGCAGCAGGCTTTGTTTGGAAAAACGTTACTCCGCAAAAAATTCACATCGCGCACTTGGAGAGAAACAACGGATGGAAGTGGACGTGTCACGTCCACTCTGGGGAAGGGAATAGGTCTGCGTGATAGTTCATTTCCACATAGAGCCACAAGAAATAGCACCGGGCGAAAAACGAAATATAGCAAATCTTTCCATTTCCACGTTTTCACGAGGCGAGTCTTTTTGGGAAACGACCATCAGGAACGGCGGCAAACATGCGAGTGTTCTAGCATCAGGAAGGTGTACAGCAGATTCTGAGAGCCCCATGCATGGAGAAAGAGGGTGTCCGCAAACGGAGCCTACGGTGATCACGTTTGCTGGTAGGGGATACCTTCTTGAGTAACAGGAGACGAGAGAGCACGTTTGTCGTGTTTGTCCCGTGATACTGAGAGTCAAGGAGTGGTAGCAATTGAGCAGGCGTAGCGACGATACTCACCTATCCATCGCTAGTCGTAGTACCCACTCCAATATGATCCATTGCGTTCAATGTTTGTTAGGCGGGCAGCCCTGCCATGTCATCTGGTCAACGCTGGGGTAGAAGGAGAGAGCTGGCTTTGTCGTAGTGCTCCGTCTGCTGGCAGATGAAGGACCGATGCTGGGCGACTGAGATAAGTCGTTGAGGATGAGGGAAGAAACGAAAGAGTGTGACACCGTGAAGAATATGCATCTCGCCATCACTCGCCATCTCTATAGAAGATTATTTCCAATTCCAATGTAAGGCTGGCCGGTGGATACACTTCTGGGCTTTTCGCCGCCCCTCTTTCTTGTACAAAAACTAATACTTGTTGCCGCGATAGTATGGGTGCAAGATATTGGACAACGGTTGTGAATTAGGCTTGATATTCCTGGTCGTCAGCATGTCGAAGGCCCGTTCTTGAGGGTCCGGGCTTTTCGCCACCGCTCTTTCTTGTACAAAAACTAGTGCTCGTTGCCGCGATAGTATGGGTGCAGGATATCGGATAACGGTGGTGAATTGGGCTTGATATTTCTCTTCGTCAGCATGTCGAAGCCCCGTTCTTGAGGGCAGTATCTCTCGTTTATGGCTCTTCTGCCTTGCAAAGGTCCAAAAAGCGGGATATCCACGTGGACCAAGGATGCTGTGGCCTATTGGGCTCCCTTCTGCATTTCGCCTCTCGCCTCTCCTCGGGGAATGGTGAATTGTGCGTGATCACATACGTGCGAAGCCTCATCATAAGCGTGCGTGTGACGATACCGTGACTAAGAGTCAGCAATATCGGCACACGAGGGTCAAGAGCGAAGTCGAACAGAGAGAGACCAGGTGAAAGAAACCTCTATTCGAGGAAAGCTACCGTACATACAGTATTTTGTGGTCTTTTATACTAAAGTAAATAGAGTTTTAGACTAATAATAGAAGTAAAAGACGGGTTAAGAAAATAAACGCGGATAAAGAAAATAAGTCGGAAGCGCGATTAGTAGAGTAGAGAAACGGGATCATTAATATAATTGCGGTACGGTTGAATAATAAGAAAGGAGAAGACGGGACTTCCAAATGGGTCATAGTTTCCTACAGTGCGGTGCGTACCAAGTATGACGAGCGTGCAGCAGTATTTTGTATTAGTCAGCAACAAATCTTTTAGTGCAGTGCGCAAATATAAACCTCAGCATCAGCATTCTCTTCTTTCTTTCTTTCCCCTTATTCCATCTTCATACGCACATGTCTATCTCCTCAATTTTATCGTTGTTCACATCATCCACTGTATTCCGTGGGTTTCTCAAGTGTTCCTTGACTCTCTCAAGGCAGGTCTCCAATGACTTGGTCCACGCGGGACTGAAGGAAAGAACAAATCTCTGATTCTGCTTCGGCTGCTAATACACAAGTCTCTCCTTCACTAAGTCGTGTATATGACTTTCGGACTTGCGTCATCTGAAAACAAAAGTAGGTGTTTCTAATTCTTACAGTCAATTTCAATCAGGGCGTGATGGGTTGGATGCTAGGTTGCTTCGCCATCTTTGCGACCGACGTTAAGAGGAAACAATAACTCGACCCGTCGCCCTACAGCCTTCGTCAACAAACGAATCCAAAAATGGAGGAAACGAAGCTCACAATCATCGTCGTCGGGAAACCGGGATCAAACGGCACAGTACTCTCCAAATACTCAATTTGTTCCTTGGACAACGAGATGTCGAGTGCCTTGACGTTTGCCTGGAGGTGCTCCACCTTGCGCCCACCAATGATGGGAAACACATATGGCGCCTTGTGCATCACGTACGCGATAGCGACTGCCCACATTATTTGTCAGAAGTTTTGTATATCAATGAAGAAGACGCCTCCGCTCACCGGCAGTGATATCAGATCCTGCACCGACCTCTGCTGCAACCTTCTCCAATGCCTTAGATACCTTGGTCTCCACCTCGTCACGCTCCCAATTTGGACCCCGCATCTGCCGTCCCTTCTCCCCCGTCTCCCGTCGGCGAGCCTCTTCCTTGTCCGTGCGGAACCTTCCTTGCCCAAGCACACCCCACGGCGAGAGTGCCATACCAAACGACCGAGCCATTGGGAGGATATCCCGTTCAAACGACCGCTCGAGGATACTCCACTTGCCTTGGTACACAACGAAGGGGGTCTTGCCATGGTCCATGGCATACTGGTTCGCCTGGGAGACGACCCACGCAGGGGTGTCTGAGATTCCAAGGTAGAGCACCTTTTGTGCCGCGACAAGGTGGTGCAGGCTGTCCATGACCTCGGGGATGGACGTCTCGTAGTCCCACCAGTGGACATACAGGATGTCGATGTATGATGTCCGGAGTTTCTTGAGACTCGCATCGACACTGATGTGTAGTGATTTGGCGTTGTTCCCGACGTAGTTGACCTTTTGTGCGACGGCGTCGTTGCCGCGCTTGAAGTTTGTCGTGTACTGCGAGACAGGAATAGCATTAGTCTTTAAAGAATATCAACAATGCCATACGTACTTTCGTCGCAATGACCAGTTGGTCACGTATTCCCCGCTTCTCGGCCCACTCTCCAATGAACTCTTCCGAAGTCTCGTCCTGGCTGTGCATGGAATGTCAAGTGGGGTGCCCATTGGGCGGAAGGACCAGATGCTTACTACCCATTTGCTGTGTCGATAAAATTCCCGCCCATATCAAAGTATCTAGGAGCTTGAAGCTTGACTCCTTATTCATCGATCCCATAACAGCCTCCCATTTGTCACCGACGCTCATTGCTCCAAGGACGAGCGGGGAGACCCTCACCCCCGCGCGCGAGGACAGGACACGGTAGACACCGAGTTTAGTTGGAGGATCGCTCGCGGGTTGGAACAGAGACATGTTGCAGGAAATAAGATAGAACGAAAGCGTGGTGCATCTTATATATGCGAGAGACGCACCGTTTGTAAGCTCAGAAGTCTCAGTCAGCAACGGTAGTGGTGAGAATGGAAATAAATACTCACTCGGCCACAGTCCTACGCAACGCTTCGGCAAGGGAAAGTGCGTGGGATATTTGTACCGTGAAGGGCCATGTAAGAAGCTCACAAGGTTGACTGAGTGTCAGACGGTTAGTTTAAAAATAGTACGCAGAGGTTATCACGGTTTTTGTTCGGAAAAACATTACCCCACCCCACAAAAGGACAGTGCAAGAACATCAGCCGCTTGATAGTCATATCAAAGAGCACCACGTGTTATTATCTCAGATAAGAAAACGACGTTCCCAAGATTCGGAAAAACCTTCCCCCGCTTCCCAAACATCTACAACCTCCCCTCGCACGCATCCCGGTGGATGATCCACTTCCACGGCATCTCCCTCAGCACATCACGACCGCGACCGCGACCTTGGTATCCTTGCCGGTGTCCTCGACTTGGTCTTCTACCTTCCTCTTGCTGAGAGGTTCGCCTGCTATTCTCGGGAAGCACATGGGAGTCGTTATAATTGAGTGAGGAAGTTATGATCGCCGCGCTGGTTGCGATTGACCGAGGTGGTGAAGATGAGATTGACGAGGAGAGGCCGGAGGCGAAATGCAGAAGGGAGCCCAACAGACCACAACATCCTTGGTCCAGCATTCAGGCGGGAGAGCCATAGACGAGAGATGTTGTCCTCAATAACGGGCCTTCGACATGCTGACGGTCGAGCCTAATTCAGCACATTCCAGCGTTTGGCAGAGAAGAAGATACTTTGCGCCCATACCTGTTTCATGACAACAAGTGTTGGTTTTTACACAAGAGACAGCGGCGAAAAGCCCGGAAATGTATCCACCGACCAGCCCTAAATTGGAATTAGAAATAATCCTCTATAGGAGTTGATGGCGGGTGATGATGAGATGCCTATTCTTCAACCACGATCACGGTGTCACTCCCTTCATACCCAACGACGTACCTCACTCGTCCAGTGTCGGTCCTTCATCTGCCAGCAGATTGAGTGATACGAGAAAGCCAGCTCTCTCTCCTTCTACCCAGATGACATGCACCAAATCGAAAGGCTGCCCGCCTAGCAAACAGCCTCCGAATCAAAAATTGAACGCATTGGAGTGAGTACTAACTAGAACTAGCGATGGATAGGTCCATCTGGGTGAGTATCGTCGCTTTGCTCGCCGCGCCTGCTCAATTGAAGTGCAGTCAACAGCGACCACTTGACTCTTAATCTCACACGACAGACATGAAAACCACCGACGTGTTCTCTCGTCTCCTGCTAGTCAAGAAGGTATCCCTTACCAGCAAACTCACCAATGGGCTCCACTTGCGGGAATCCTCTTTCTCTAGGCGTGGTGCTCTCAGAATTTGCTGTACGCCTTCCTGGATGCTAGAACACTCGCATATTTGCCACCGTTCCTGATGGTCGTTTCCCAGAAAGACTCGCCCCGTGGAAACGTGAACACGGAAACATTTGCAATATGTTGTTTTTCGCCCGGTGCCATTTCTTGTGGCTCTATGTGGGCATGAACTATCGCGCAGACATATTTCCTTCTCCCAAATAGTGTGACACGCCCACTTCCATCGCTGTTTCTCCCAAGTGCATGATGTGAATTTTGTGCGGGGTAACATTTTTCCAAACAAAGCCTACTGCGCACTATTTTAAACTTAAGCGTTTGAGCGTCCTACACGATATAAATACCCCACGCACCTTTTCTTGCCGAAGCATTGCGTGTAACTGTGGCCGAGTCAGTACAAAATATTTTTTGTACTCCTTCTCACCACTACCGTTGCTGACCGAGACTTGTGAGCTTACAAACGGAGTCTTTCGCATATATAAGATGGAATACTGCCTTGAGCTTTCTATTCTATCTCCTGCAACATGTCTCTGTTCCAACCCGCGAGCGATCCTCCAACTAAACTTGGTGTATACCGTGTCCTGTCCTCTCGTGCAGGAGTACGAGTCTCTCCGCTCGTCCTTGGAGCGGCGAGCGTCGGTGACAAATGGGAGGCTCACGGTATGGGGTCGATGAACAAGGAGTCAAGCTTCAAGCTGTTGGACGCGTACTTTGACAAAGGCGGGAACTTTATCGACACAGCAAATGGATAGTAAGCATCCGGACCTTCCGCCCAATGGGCACCCCACTTTACATCCCATGTACAGCCAGGACGAGACTTCGGAAATGTTCATTGGAGAGTGGGCCGAGAAGCGGGCGATACGAGACCAGCTGGTCATTGCGACGAAAGTACGTCTGGTATTGCTGATATTCTTGAAAGGCTGATGCCATCCCTGTCTCGCAGTACACGACAAATTTCAAGCGTGGCAACGACGCCGTCGCACAAAAGGTCAACTACGTCGGGAACAATGCCAAATCACTGCACATCAGTGTCGACGCGAGCCTCAAGAAGCTTCGGACATCATACATCGACATCCTGTACGTCCACTGGTGGGACTACGAGACGTCCATCCCCGAAGTCATGGACAGCCTGCACCACCTCGTCGCGTCGCAAAAGGTGCTCTACCTCGGAGTCTCAGACACGCCTGCGTGGGTCGTCTCCTAGGCAAATCAGTATGCCATGGACCATGGCAAGACGCCCTTTGTCGTGCATCAAGGCAAGTGGAGTATCTTGGATCGGTCATTTGAGCGGGATATCCTCCCAATGGCACGGTCACTAGGTATGGCACTCTCGCCGTGGGGTGTGCTCGGCCAAGGGAAACTCCGCACGGACAAGGAAGAGGCTCGACGACGGGAGACGGGGGAGAAGGGACGACAGGTCCGGGGTCCAAATTGGGAGCGTGACGAGGTGGAGATCAAGGTATCCAGGGCATTGGAGAAGGTTGCAGCAGAGGTCGGCGCAGGATCTGATATCACTGCCGGTGAGAAGAGGTCTTCTTCGTTGATATGCAGACTTCTGACAGGTAATGTGGGCAGTGGCTATCGCGTACGTGATGCACAAGGCGCCATATGTGTTTCCCATCATCGGAGGACGCAAAGTGGAGCATCTTGAGGCTAACGTCAAGGCCCTCGACATCTCGTTGTCCAAAGAGCAAATTGAGTATTTGGAGAGCACAGTGCCTTTCGATCCTGGCTTCCCGACAACAATGATTGTGAGTTTGCTTTTTCCCCGTTTCGAAGTCGTGTGCTGATGGAGGTTATAGGGCGATGGATCGAGTTATTGTTTCCTCCTAACATCAGTCGCGAAGATGGCGAAGCAACCTAGCCTCCAACCCATCACGCCCTGATTGAAATTGACTGTAAGAATTAGAAACACCTACTTTTGTTTTCAGATGACGCACGTGAAGGGGAGACTTGTGTATTAGCAGCCGAAGCAGAATCAGAGATTTGTTCTTTCCTTCAGTCCCGCGTGGACCGAGTCATCGGAGACCTGCCTTGAGAGAGTCAAGGAACACTTGAGAAACCCACGGAATATAGTGGATGATGTGAACAACGATAAAATTGAGGAGAGAGAATAGACATGTGCGTATGAAGATGGAATAAGGGGAAAGAAAGAAAGAAGAGAATGCCGATGCTGAGGTTTATTTGCGCACTGCACTAAAAGATTTGTTCCTGACTAATACAAAATATTGCTGCACGCTCGTCACACTTGGTACGCACCGCACGCTTATGATGAGGCTTCGC
This sequence comes from Armillaria sp. CMW 4456, assembly GCA_028551335.1. Lineage (NCBI taxonomy): Eukaryota > Fungi > Basidiomycota > Agaricomycetes > Agaricales > Physalacriaceae > Armillaria > Armillaria sp. CMW 4456. The sequence continues at coordinate 10,946 of JANDKJ010000478.1, forward strand.
ACGTATGTGATCACGCACTATTCACCATGCCCCGAGGAGAGGCGGGAGGCGAAATACAGAAGGGAGCCCAATAGGCCTCAGCCTCCTTGGTCCACGTGGATGTCCAGCTTTTCGGGCCTTTGCAAGGCGGAAGAGCCATAGACGAGCGATGCTGTCCTCAAGAACGGGCCTTCGACATGCTGACGACCAGAAATATCAAGCCCAATTCACCACCGTTGTCCAATATCCTGCACCCATACTATCGTGGCAACGAGCATTAGTTTTTGTACAAGAAAGAGCCGGAAGGGTATCCACCGACCAGCCCTAAATTGGAATTGGAAATAATCCTCTATAGAGGAGTTGATGGCGAGTGATGATGAGACGCCTATTCTTCAACCACGATCACGGTGTCACTCCCCTCAAACGACGTATCTCACCCGTCCAGTGTCGGTCCTTCATCTGCCAGCAGATTGGGTTGCTACAACAAAGTCAGCTCCTTCTACCCAGATGACATGCACCAAAGCGAAGGGCTGCCAGCCTAGCAAACAGCCTCCGAGTCAAAAATTGAACGCACTGGAGTGGGTACTAACTAGAACTAGCGATGGATAGGTCCATCTGGGTGAGTATCATCGCTTTGCCCTCTGCGCCTGCTCAATTGAAGTACAGTCAACGACGACCACTCCTTGACTCTTAATCTCACACGACGGACACAAAAATACGACCAACGTGCTCTCTCGTCTCCTGCTAGTCAAGAAGGTATCCCCTACCAGCAAACTCACCAATGGAATCCTCTTTCTCTAGGCATGGTGCTCTCAGAATCTGCTGGACATCTTCCTGGATGCTAGAACACTCGCATATTTGCCACCGCTCCTGATGGTCATTTCCCAGAAAGATTTGCCTCGCGAAAATGTGAAAATGGAGACATTCGCTATATTTCGTTTTTCGCCCAGTGCTATTTCTTGATGCTCAGTTCCTGCAGTGAACATTTTGCCTGTTATGTGGGTCTATGTGGGCATGAACAATCGCACAGACCTATTCCCTTCTCCCGAATAGACGTGACACGTCCACTTCCATCGCTGTTTCTCCCAGGTGCATGATGTGAAATTTTGTGCGGGGTAACATTTTTCCAAACAAAGCCTACTGCGCACTATTTTTAAATTAAGCGTCTGAGCGTCCTACACGATATAAATACCCCACGCACCTTTTCTTGCCGAAGCATTGCGTACAACTGTGGCCGAATCAGTACAAAATATTTTTTGTATACTTTCTTATCACTACCGTTGATTATGTAATCCCGTCTGTCGGGAGCTTTACTCTTAGCTTTAAATAGCATAGGCAGTTCTTCAATTGTAACATTGTAACAGAGCCTACTGCGCACTATTTTTAAATTAAGCGTTTGAGCGTCCTACACGATATAAATACCCCACACACCTTTTCTTGCCGAAGCATTGCGTATAACTGTGGCCGAGTCAGTACAAAATATTTTTTGTACTCCTTCTCACCACTACCGTTGACTATGTAATTCGATCTGTCGGGAGTTTTACTCTTAGCTTTAAATAGCGTAGGCAGTTCTTCAATTGTAACATTGTAACAGAGCCTACTGCGCACTATTTTTAAATTAAGCGTTTGAGCGTCCTATACGATATAAACACCCCATGCACCCTTTCTTGCCGAAGCATTGCGTACGACTCTGGCCGAGTAAGTACAAAATATTTTTGTACTCCTCACCATCACCGTTGCTGACCGAGACTTGTAAGCTTACAAACGGAGTCTTTCGCATATATAAGATGGAATACTGCCTTGAGCTTTCTATTCTATCTCCTGCAACATGTCTCTTTTCCAACCCGCGAGCGATCCTCCAACTAAACTCGGTGTCTACCGTGTCCTGTCCTCTCGCGCCGGAGTGCGGGTCTCCCCGCTCGTCCTTGGAGCGATGAGCGTCGGTGACAAATGGGAGGCTTTCGGTATGGGGTCGATGAACAAGGAGTCAAGCTTCAAGCTCTTGGATGCCTACTTTGACATGGGAGGGAACTTTATCGACACAGCAAATGGATAGTAAGCATCTGGTCCTTCTGCCCAATGACCACCCCACTTTACATCCCATGTGCAGCCAGGACGGGACTTCGGAACAGTTTATCGGGGAGTGGGCGGAGAAAAGAGGGATACGAGACCAGCTGGTCATTGCGACAAAGGTACGTACGGTATCGCTGATCTTCTTTAAAGACTGATGCCATCGCTGTCTCACAGTATACTGGAAACTTCAAGCGTCGCAATGACGCCATCGCACAAAAGGTCAATTACAGCGGGAACAATGCCAAGTCACTGCATCTCAGCGTCAACGCGAGCCTCAAGAAGCTCCGAACTTCATACATCGACATCCTGTATGTCCACTGGTGGGACTACGAAACGTCCATCCCCGAAGTCATGGACAGCCTGCACCACCTTGTCGCGGCACAAAAGGTGCTCTACCTCGGAGTCTCAGACACCCCTGCGTGGGTCGTCTCTCAGGCGAACCAGTATGCAATGGACCACGGCAAGACACCCTTTGTTGTGTACCAAGGCAAGTGGAGTATCTTGGATCGGTCGTTTGAGCGGGATATCCTCCCAATGGCTCGGTCGTTTGGTATGGCACTCTCACCGTGGGGTGTGCTTGGCCATGGGAAGCTGCGCACAGACGAGGAGGAAGCGCGCCGACGGGGGACGGGCGAGAAGGGACGGTTGACTTTTGACCCAAATTGGGAGCGCAACGAAGTGGAGGCTAAGGTATCTAGGGCATTGGAGAAGGTCGCGGCTGAGGTTGGCGCCGGGTCGGATATCACTGCGGGTGAGCGCCGCTCGTATGTGTGTGGTGTAAATTTCTGACGCGTGGTTTGGCTAGTGGCTATCGCGTATGTGATGCGCAAGGCACCGTATGTATTCCCCATCATCGGAGGACGCAAGGTTGAGCATCTTAAGGCAAACGTCAAGGCCCTCGACATCTCGTTGTCCAAGGAGCAGATCGAGTATTTGGAGAGCACCGTGCTCTTTGATCCGGGTTTCCCGACGACGATGATCGTGAGCTTGCATTTTCTCTTTTTTGAACTTGTGTGCTGATGGAGGCATAGGGCGATGGATCGAGTTATTGTTTCCTCTTAACGTCGGTCGCAAAGATGGCGAAGCAACCTGGCCTCCAACCCATCGCGCCCTGATTGTAATTGACTCTAAGGATTAGAAACGCGTACTTTTATTTTCAAATAATGCAGTCCGAATTTCACTCCTATAATGAAAGTCTATGTACATTCCTGCGTCGGCAATTTTGGCTTACAGACTTGTGTATTGGCATGTGAAGAATCAGAGACGCACTTTTTCAGTCCTGCATGCACCAAGTCATTGGAGATCAGTCCCTAAACACCGAGACTCAGGAACAACGATGAAATCGAGGAGAGGGAATAGATGTTGAATGTGTGAACGTGGAAGAAGGAGAAAGAAAGAAGTGAATGCCGAAGCAGAGGATTATATACCTGTCAACGAAGGCTATAAATGGAAGTACCGACGTCACAAACTGGTCATGGCAGGTACGGCGGGCTTACAATCATGTTCCAAAGCCGCCATACCCGCATAGAGCCATGTAACGGGCACAAATTTCGCTGCAGAACTGAGCGTCAGCCGGTTATTTGAAAGATAGCATCAAGTCACAACAAATAGTACCGCACATCATATCTCAGATAAGGAAACGATGTATCACGGAAAAACCTTCCCCCGCCAGTCCCTCACCACCGCTCACGCCCTCCCCTTCCTCGCCTCCTCCGCCTCCCACACTTCCACAACCTCCGTCAACATCTGAGCCTCGATATACTTACACTTCTCCCAGTGGCTGCCCCATGCCTGCGTGATGCACCCACATCCGTCACACACAAATCCGCCCTCCTCCACGTCCGCCCATAGCTCGATCGCAGAGCTATCAACCTCCGAGCCCTGCGCAGAGTTCTTCCGAATGGTGAATACTGGTCCAGCGGTGTATTCTACGGCAAAGGTGGCCCTCTTCTCGGGAGACATCCTCGGAGGGATTGGAGGCGGGGAACGTGGAGGGGTTGGCGTGACCGTGGAGAGGACAGTGTGAGTGACGACGACGGTACCGGGAGAGTGGGCGAACTCCCACACGCACTCGGACTGCCTGCACTGGCACAGACGCGAGCGCACGTGTTTAGGATAGAGCACCCAGGAGTGGAAGTGTCGCGTGGTTGTCGGAGCAGGGTCCGTGCGCGCTGGCTGGGCACGTTGCCGGGCGAGAAGACTCTGCCCGGAGGCGAGATCAGTTTTAACCCAGCCTTCCCGGAGGTAGACCCAGGCTTCGTTGGGAAGGAGGAGTTGTCCGTCTGTCAGATCCGTATCCGTGCGTGTCTCTGGTTGGGACGTGTTGTCAGTGGCAACTGGCAGTGTCCGGACTCTGCCCAGGAGCGGTTTCATTGGACGGTGCATCCATGACGAGAGAGGGAACTGTATAACCAAGGAGTGGGATGGGGTGGGTATGCGCGAAATGGCAGAGGTATATATGCACTAATGCAACAAAACCACCTGCTTTGGTGGACAATGGTAGGCTTATGTGCCTAAGATTACAGGGGTTTTGCGCTCAACAAAGGACAGGAAGTTGCCAAGATGCGTACCAGAAGATAGGATGTTGGAAATTTGTTCGCTATTTTCACAAGGCGAGTCTTTCTGGGACAAGAGAAATGGCAGCGGGAATAGGTCGGGTACCACTACCTGCAACTCAACAGGTGTCCAGGACTAACGGCGGATTGTTAGTATCTGGTTTTTGGGATGAATCGATATTGGTAGGAACGATCTGACGGTTGTTATCACCTGTGATTACTATGTGTCTAGTTTCAGGGAAGTAACAACACGTACCACCTATCCAGGACCGCTACTATTGAGCGTGGGTTTCTTTCAAGTAGCCTCCCTGCTAGTGCAATTCTGTCTCGCCGACCCTGTAAGAGGCTGCCATTCTTCCGCGATGCCTAGCAGTCTTTCAGGTTTGAATGTCGGAATGCACGGAGAAGATAGCGCTCGTAGTGATATGAACACCGACCGCTGACCACTACCATGCACCATGTGGAGAAACAGAATGCTAGGGCGGTGTCCATGGGCACATCTGTGGTATTTTAGTGTCCATCTTGTGAGTGTGAGAGTCACTGTTGACTGCAATTCAGCGGACGTAGCAGGCGAAGCGACGATACTCACCGTGAACCTATCCATCACTAGTCCCAATATCCATGCCATTTTGATCCATCGCGTTTCAAGTAGTGGTTTGTTACGCGGGCAACCCTCTCACACTGGTGCCAGGCCATTCGGTTGACCGCTGTGCGCGCCAAAGGAGACAAAGACCCGAATGACTTGTCGTAGTGTCAAACTGTCTTTGCACCTGCTAGCAGAAAATGCACAATCTGACCAAAATCTGATATAAGTCGTTAAGCACAAGGGAAGAAGCGAAACAGATATCGATCATGCTGTGAAGCAAGCTACGTCAGCTTCTCAGCCATCACATGAACTGAACCATGATGGTGACCGTGTTTGAACTCGATGTGGATGTCATCGGCATCTAGATGGGCAATAGGTGGGTGCCTATGTTGCTACTGAGGTTGCCGTCCTAATTGCCCATGACATCTACACAATTGCTAATGGCCATTCACGTTGACCGATCCTGGATTTGCGAAGTTCTCGACCAGCATGGCAACGAGGGTGTGTGTGGTATTTTCGTGTTGAGGGGTGGTCACTGTTAGGTGGGATCTAGCGCGTATAACAAGCAAAGCGATGATTCTCACCGTGTACCTATCTGTTGCTAGTTTCTGGTATTGTCCGGTGGTCTTGCACCTGCTTGCAGACAATGTACTCCGAGACGAGTCGTTGAGTACAAGAGAAGAAACAAAGAGAGCGAAGCTGTAATCGTGGTGGGAAGGAAGCCCAGGGTCCGTCATTGATTCCGCTTTTGCAAGGATGGCAGCAAACATGTGGGCGTCTAGTACCAGTGAGGTGTTTAACAGATGTCCAGTTTTGGGAAGCATCAATATGTACCTGTCCTGGTGAGCACCCAACAGATCTAAACTGATTTGAGAATCAACGAAAATATGAGTGGTCCACCTGCACACACCTTTGGAGCCTCGGGTATGAATGTTGGAATGCATGGAGAAGGCAGAAATCATCACGATATTAACACCGACTGCTGACCACTATCATGTACCGTCTGAAGAAAGGTAATTCGTGGGCGGCTCCATGCCTTGGTGTGCGGTAAGGTTACCGGTACAAGTTGCCCTCTTGCACGTCGGAGCGGTTGTGATATTTGCGAATCTGACTGTCGCTGTGACTAAGATTTGGCGGTCAAAGCAAGATACTCACCATGAACCTATCCATCGCTAGTCCCAATACTCACGCCATTTTGATTCATCGTGTTTCAAGTAGCGCGGGCAGCCCTCCTACACTGGTGCCAGGTCATCTGGTTGACCGCTGAAGGAGACAAAGACCTGAATATGACTTTGTCGTAGTGTCAGCACCTGCTAGCAGACAACGACCTGCGACGAGTCGAGCGCAGAGACAAGGAAGAGACGATCGTGAGAAGCAAGCTGAGTCAGCTTATCAGCCATCACATGAACTGAACCACGATTGTGACTGTGTTTAAACTCGATGCGGATTGCTGTCGGAATCTCGGTGTGAGTCGCCATCCTGATTGCTTATCACATCTTCACACAATTGCTAACGGCCATTAACGTTGACCAACGGACTGCTGTTTTCTATCTCTTCAAGTGGAATCACCTCCATTTCACAAGAAGATCCGAAGGACTACTAAAATATGACTGCGTTTGGATGCGCAAAATGGCAAAATATAAAGGACTCCAACTGGACTCTCACACTATCACTTCGTCTGTGAATAGGTCATCCCTCGATGATACATACGAGCCAAGAGCGTCATTACCAAAAGCACCTATTGTGAGCCTCACCTTACCGCTCTATGGCTTTTCACCCCTTCTCTACTTCAGATGAAGGAGCACCTTTCCTGATCCCGAAGCTACTGGACGAACGAGCACTTCTGTTCCCCGCCAGTGTGCGCTTGATGAACAAGTGCCATCCTCCTTCCCCAGCTCACTGTATGAATGGGGGTTGTCTTGCACGCTGGCGTAATAGAGCTCCTCGAACACTGGCACTGGGAGATCTCCCACGCCCTCTTTGACCTGCACGGCGGAGTCAATGCTGACGAACACGTGCACCCCGCACGTCTGATCCCAGCAAAGACTCTGGAACATTGGCATATGAACGCGACAATGTTAAATGAATTTGTGATATATGCTTTTTCGAGAGTGTCCATTGGAGCGCTTGGCGAGTATCTTCATAGCTGTGATGCACAGCGCAATTGAATTGATTATAACGACGAAACATCAGGCTTTGGAAACCATTCACGACTGTGATGGCTTCATGAACGCCATGGGGCTACCCGGAGTATTTCCTGAGCATATCTTGATGCTTGGTTGAATTATAGACAAGACACAGTATGAAGGAACATACTCTGGTTGTTTGGTAAATATTCACATATTAAGTCCAGCAAACCGAGTACAAGGTAGAGTGACATCTCCAGATGTGTCGTAACAGTTTTGATAGAATAGTCGGTGCTGTAAATAGGACTGAATCCAAGTACAACGCTTCTAAGACCTAGTCTTTGGGTTACAAACTCGTGAGGAGTTTGCCCATTTACTTCACATATTTATACTAATTCTACTCATTCTAGTATATTCTACGAAATCAATTCCTTTACTCAGCATGCCGGATTGCTCGAACACTCTCGCATTTTCCAACGGTCGACACTCTAAACAATGCATGATACCTCTCCCGCTATCATAAGTAGATCATTCTTGAACGTCGGATGGGCATGGGTGGCTGCTAATGGTATGTAAGTACTTGCAGGATAAGACAAAGCTTCTCGACTGACCTACTAACTGGCTGGTGGACGACGAGGAAGTTGGGCTACAAACGGTGAGTGGCTGGCAATGCATTCTGCACCTCCCAATACTTCTTCAAACGTGAACAAGTTGTGAAGTGGCGAGGAAAGTTCCGTGGTCGGGCCTGCTTACTATAGCAATAGCCGCAAAGAAACGAGCGTTCGCTATGTCGCTGCGAAAGGTGGTCTCCATAGCTCTTAGCAGGCACGGTCTGATAACATTCCTTGCAGGTGACGTGTTCGACATCTCTATGTTTTGTGCTGAGATGCATCTCGGTGTCTCTTTGTGAAAACGTGTCTGTACAGGGATCGACGGAGCAATGGTGCCGTTTATTCGCTGATGAATCTTGCATGAAGTAGACTCGTTGATCAGGTCTGAGGCTGGCAGGCCAGGATTTTTTGAAGTGCTCGAAAACAGTCCGATATCCTGGAGGACTAGAATGAAGATTCATAAATGTTCAATTGAAAGACCTGGAAGGAGACTTGCCAAGGTTTGATCAATCCATCAGTGCCTTCAATGGCTTCAGGTGCTGATGTGTGGACGGAATGGAGTCTGAAGATTAGTAATGACAGACTGTTACGGAATGTAAAGCGTAGATCATACGGAGGTATTCCAGATATTGTGGTATCTGCGTGTTCCTGTCGCAGGATGCTCCCAGCAACGACCGGCAGGGCATATAGATTATCAGCATCACTGACAATTACTTGAAAAAGAGACGACACCATTGAATTGCCGACCTACAGGACATTCTGGTGGCCAGGCGCCGACACAGGGTCATTAGTTGGAGAAAAGCTGATTCTAACATGAGTTTAAGTGTCTCGCTCACAGGCTTCGAAGCTCACCATGTGTCATCCATAGTCTCCATTATAACGCTTTCCGGGAGTGATGGGTTTGGGGCGCCTATCAAATCCTCTATACTGCCATAATAAAGAAGGCTGTAGGCGCTCTCATCAGGAAATGACATCCTATCGTAACAAAAAAACATGGTACTTCATTAAATCATTACTCCTGCTATAGTCATAATTAGGTCGTTCATTCGAGACGGATAGACCTAGGCCGTCGTTTCTAATGAAACATAAGAATCGTGTAAAAGCCAAACTTTGAAGCACACCTGATTGACGATGACGGCACTTGGGGGTAAAGCCTAAATCATGGGTAAGTTGTAAAGACAATTCTTGTAGAAGTAAAGATGTAGGACAGACCGTGACACAAGCGAGGACATTGGAAAACTTTCATCTAATCCATGCCGGAGAAATTGGCTTGGGTAGACGTTCAGCATCCACAGGCGGTACAGATCCTGTCAACGACGTGCCTGGCATTTTGAACTAGACCAAGATCTTGGGGAGCACTATTTCTGAGATTAGTGAGTCGCTGTAGTCGAAAGAGTCACTTGAAGCGTACCTTCTTCGTTCTTCCATCATCCTGCCACTACTCTCGCAGGAAGCAGGAAGACTGATCAAATCTGAGCTTGCTTCGATGCAAACGACATTGCAACACGTACTTCTCAACCAGGTCTGGCACACGATTCGACGGAGGTCCAAGGGTGTTAGCCGTGCTTGCGAGTCCATAACCCAGACTGTCATATCCCAATGAAAATCTAGAAGGAGTAAGAAAGCCACTTTGACACACCTCATCCGTTTCACATTCCGTCTCGTAGAGAGATCACTCGAGATAGACGATACACCCCGATGGACCTCCAGTGACAAGTGCCTGAAGTCGTTCGGTCAAAGAATCCGGAAAGCACGTACAAAGAGCTTACTGGCTGCTGTTAGGATACATGGAACTAGCTCGAGAGAATCAGCCGCTCTGCAGAAGATGGTAAACGTATGCGACATTCCTATGGACATTAAATCCCTCGGTCATCGGTCATGACAACAAAAAGATACATTGGGGGATAGACGCACAATTCAGCAGCAAGGATACCTAGTATCCTACATGAGGCTGCATTTCATCCTCTTGCGCACAGAAAAGTCGGCGATATCATTTATGTGCACCTGAAATCAAGAGGATACATCCGATCAGCACGGTACTGTCTTGACAGATCAAAGAGTAAAGCTAAGCTATGGTTTATATTCCGCCGAGGAATTGTAGTACAGCAATGGAACGAAAGGCTTCAAGGTCTGATTGTCGCTTTCTTGTGGCCTTGAAAAACGGCTGCTCTTTGTTGGGATATCTTGGTCGCCGTCCCTCCTAACGAAAACGGAAAAGCGGAGAAGCACATGCAGGAGCGAATCAAAAGATAACATTGCCAGTGTGCGAAGCGTGGGTCAGAAAACGTCATCGGCCATCCTTCGCTTCTTTAATCTAGTTAAGTAATAGACAACCACCGTGACAAATTGTGTACTTACCTTATAAGGGGGGTCGGCAGTCTTTTTTTTTGGCGATACGTTTCAGTAGCTTCGCACACCTTGCGCCACAGGGTCCTTCCTACCAGAGGTAGGACACATCAAAGACGTTGTGTTAGGCTTGTAGGTAAACTGGGGTTACTCAACCCCGAGAGTTGATACTGTATGCTTTCTTTTCAATATTTCATTTCGGAAGTGCAATTTGTGTGTTCTGACCACTCGAGGGAAATGATTTATGCACAGGCTTTGGCAGTAACCCTAAACCCTGTGTGGGATTCGAGCAAGCTCACTGCAATTGGGTGCGTTACATCTAGCCTTCATCATTTTCACTTGACCATACCTACTAAAACCCCAATTTCTTTTGTCCAATCCTGAGGTAGAAGCTCTTCGTCTCTCAATGTTTAAGTTCCTTGCCATGTTCCGAGGACAATAAACTTTTGTATCGCCTCCTGTGGAAGTTTATTCTCTGTCTGTTAACAAGCAGTCATTTCGGAGTCAGCAATTCAGTGCATACAGCCAGCGATTTTCAATTTTTCTCTTCGAGTAATGTTGTCTTTCATTCACCACTCTCTCGTTTTTCATTTTCTGGATAAGGTGCGCTGTTTCTGAGACCAGAATGCGTCTGGATTGTTCCATCGTTCGTGCGGGCTTTGGGGTGCTGCACTCACAAAACATTACTATTCCCTTTGTTATTCCAGTTAGGGATCTCGTCTTCTTCTGCCGTATGCATTGTGCCAGTTCCCGTATAGCCACCTGCCCTGGGGCCTCGTATGAGGTCACTGCGTTGTATCCTGTGCAGTGCACTCGGTCTCCACATCCATGGATGTGACTCCAGTAACTAGTATGTCGGTTTCACATCTCTCCCCTGCTACGGGGCCGGCATTACTTGCTGGTGGCCAAATCCTCAAAAGCCGGACCTTCGCAAAAGTATCATGAGGCTCGACAAATGATCGGACTACGAGATTTTAGTTCGCCAATCTAGATCCAGAAAGCTTGGTGGAAAATTTGGCACACCCACAAAACAAAACTCTGATCCATCATGACACTGGGGGAAAAAGCAGATCTAGGCACAGAAGATGACCGAACTTTCCAAATTATAGTGACTTCTTGTAGGTGCCCTCGACTGAGTCTTCATTTTCCTCTCGCTGTATTACCTGTTATTCTAGGAAGCACATAGCAATAGCATATCGTAGCTCAGTACCGGGAAAAGATCGCAGAAGGGAGGTTCTCGCAGGACTTCGGTTCCGATATCTCACCGGGTATGTACACAACTACTGTGCACGCAGTTCCGAAACCTCACACTGCTGATTTTCGCATCATGTCAAATATGTCCGCGGCCCCACCAAATGATCCGTCATGCGGACATAGACTGGATAGTTTGCAGAGCTTCTTCGCGGCAATAATGCAGTACAAGAGGTGCCTTGAAAATGCCGGGGGAGCCCTCAAGTTGGTGATATTCAAATCAGACGTTGCAAAAGTGTACCGCCTATGTCCAATGGATCCATTGTGGCAATTGAAACAAGTGGTACGACGGGGTACCTAACTAACAAGCAGGAAGCTGCCCTTAGAGGCCTTGTTGCAGTCCGTCGATCGCAACAAAAATTTCAGCGGGAGAAGCTCAAGGAGAATTTGGTACAGAGTGAACCGGCTCATTTCCTCGATCACCGCCCTCAATGCGGAGAACATTAAAGCTCTCAGGTGCTGCGTAAATGATTCCCTTGGTTACGATGACTTAGGAAACTTGAAATACTATGCTCCTTACGACACCTATCATCCCGTGAAGCAAAAGAAGCTCCTTGACTCAGTGGGACAAACTGGGAATACTCCACCGAAGATCAATGAAATTGTCTGGCCAACAACCAATAGTACTCGGGTTCGACGTCAACCCAGACATGATGACGGCCACAATGCCAAAGTTGTGATGCATGTCTGGAAGGTATGGGTAAGTTCTGGGTACCTCGCATTTCCTGTGGGTTTGTCTGCCCCACGCTTGATCTGCCAGATGATGACGAAATTATATTCTATTTCAAGGCTTTAATAGTCTGTGCAGCTGTACATTGGGTCGCACGAACTGTTTCCATGCATTTGAGAAAGAGGCTCACCGTGTTCACAGATAACAGCAACACCGTCAGCATTTTCAACTCCTTGCGTGCCCTACCAACTTACAACCCGATACTCAAGTCAATGATCAATATCCTGCTAGACAACGATATGGACCTGTCACGGTGTTGCACATACCGGGCCCGGAGAACCTTGTTGCGGATGCCTTACCTCATTCCTAATTCGACAAAGGATTGAAGAAACCTCGTTTCCGAGAACGTAATTTTACCAATTGCACCCCTGATGTGCTCAGTGCCGCCACAGCAATGGAGGTCACTTCCAGGTCCAGACAACAGCCTTGTGAGCCTTGGATCCTGGAGAAGTTGAATTATGAACGCCGCCTTGCTTTAGGCTCGGCGTTTGACACAGCCACTGTTGACACCTACACCTCCGCATTAGACTCGTACATCATATTTTGTACAGTGTAGAACGCTCAAAAGTGACATCTCGTGACCTGTTTTCTTGATGACTTAATTAGTCCTCAAAATTTACCCCGTTTTTTTGGAAACATGTACCAATCAACTCAGAGTCATGAGGGCTTTTAAGCTATCACATTATTTTTTTGATATTTTAAGTTTGAAAAATTTCAAGACCTCAAACGTAGACTTGGACCCTGAATAGACTCTAAATTACTATATATAGAAGTGAGATATCTCGAAAAGTTCTACTGCCTGGCAAATTCTGGGTCTGTTTCATAGTCTGGATCCCCTCACAGAAATCTTCAGTGATTGCAGAGTCAAACTACTGCTTAGGTTTGACTTCTTGTGCTATAGCTTGATGAGGTTACTTGTTTTACAAGCCATTATATATCTTGAACACCATCCATTGTACCATATATCACTAGTAGGAGAGGGCCACCGGGACATGGCAAATCCGAGTCCTTAAACCTGTCACGTCAGAATTTAGGCCTGTTAATACAAGCAAAAACTCAGTCAGATACATGTTATCATAGTGAACGACTGATATTAAATAGTGTACCTGTTAATACAAGCAAAAACCAAGTAATACTGTAAGTAAGATGGTAGATATTGGCATAGTGAATAAGTATATGCATCTCAGTCAGATACACATTATCATAGTGAACAACTGAGGTGCATTTGAACTGATCAGCTGTGGTAAAGGCTCAATCCAACAAATATACCTAAGTATAGTAATCATGAATAAAATACAGAATGGAATTGTGCACCTCCACATAGGCTGAGTTTCCCTAACAAGGCCCTTAACAAGACAAGTACTTGTCACAGAATTAAATCTTCTCACTGTCAAAATGATCCATGACTTGTGTAGAACTTGAATGAATATGGTTGGACATAAATGAGTATTCATGGTCGCAAATGAGTACATCACAGAAACTGATTCCACAGCAATTACCACAGCTTTTAAAACAAAAAAAGGAAATGTTTTTGAAATAAAATGTGCCCAGTGAACTTGGCATCCCAACCAAACATGGAGCAAATTCCACAGCAATTACTGTCTTTTTGAGAGCAAGAAAAGGAAATCATTTTGAAATAGGTTGTGTCCCAATGAGTTCAGCATATTGGCAAACATAAATCAAATTTAACAGCAATTACTGTCCTTTTTAAACCTGAAAAAGGAAATATAATTGAAATAATGCCTGCCCCAGTGAGTTTGGCATCTTGGCAAAATGCAAATCAAATTTAACAGCAATTACCATCTTTTTTAAACCTGAAAAAGGAAATATATTTGAAATAAGTTCTGCCTAAGTGAGTTTGGCATCTCGGCTGTTTGGAGGAAATCGCTAGATGCAGTGAAAAAGGAAATGTATACAAATTATCTTCTATATAAGGCATACGGCATATCAACATTGGTCATTATTGGCTGTTATCTATTCCAAAAACATCCAGCTATCAATCTATCACTTTAGGTAAATTTCAAAAAGGACTTTTGCACACTAAAGACTGAGTCAAAGGTCTCAGAATTAGGTTTTTCCCCTCAAATGTAGACTGTGTCACATTGATGAGCCTCAGGGCTCTGTATGCTCCAATTTTGTGGATTTCTCCCTTTAGTGGACTTTCAGCAAACCAATCATTCCACACATGCCCATATATACTTTATAGGGCTTTCCCAATGCTTTCCTGACCTCAATACCTCGGCAATACCCCGAAAACACCAATATTGACCTAAATCCATGGATTTAGCACTGCCATTACCACAATAGGACATAGAGCATATTGCTGACATCACTGGCATTGCTGCATCAAAGTGCAAAGGCACAGCCATGCAAGCAGATCTTCTCAACACTGATCTGGCGGTCATAGGGGCTTCATCACAGCAATTTGACGATTTCCACAGCAAGAACACTCTTTGGCAACTTCGGAATTAATTGGTTATTGCTGTATAACCATGAGACGTCGATGCACATGCTACTTGGGCAGTACTCAGTCATTTCCGATGAGTATTCTCAACTCTGACATCATGAATAAGGCATAGTTCTAATGCTGGAACTACAAAAATCAAAGGTGCAGACACAAATAAGACAACACACAAGACCTGCTGTATAGTCAGAAGGTTAGAAACTCATATGCTAATGCATAGCCCTTCAGATATACCACATGGATGCCATTTTATTTATAAACTACTATATAAAACCGGTATTTTCATACTTTACACCAGTTACTCTCTTCATTCTGTTCCCCCACATACACACATTGACTTGTTTACCTCAGTAACTCACCCAGCTTCGACAATACCGATAGCACATGTTTAATAGCGATTTCATTTGCCACAAAGCCGAGCTTGAAGTAGTAAAGCCGAGACACCTCACAATCATCCATCCACTTAAAACCCTAACTCTCATCATTGTTTTACCTCATTACCGACACTCACTCAGTGTTAGTAAGTGATAACCATGTGGTACTCACCTCTTTTAGTTTTATAGGAAAGAATCAGCTTCAACATTCACAAGACAAGATTAGTTTTATTAGTTTTTGACTTCACAAGATATTAATGGATCCATTTGGATGTCAAGAGCAGATGAATAGTATTGAACAGTTATAGGGCAGCTCTATTGTGAGCATTGCAAGGATAGGTTTTGAACAGATTTTAGTATTGACAAATTGACAGATATAGGGCAGCTCTATTGTGAGCTTCACAGGAAATTAGTATTGACTAGTTATAGGAATTGATTTGACAAGAGATAGGACCAGACAAAGGAAACAAAGTATAGTTTTGACAAAGATTGACAGTTTATAGGAATTAGGGTGAAAAGAATCATCACAGATAAAGCCGAGACATAACCAGATAAAGCCAAGGAGCCCAGAAATAAAGACGAGACCCACTATTGCACTGCTATAGCCACAGAAACATCGACACAGACATATACCGAGATGATTAGGAGTTCATTTAATACTGACATAATACCGACAGCCATTTTACACATCCCATCTTCCTTCCCAGCCAGTTTCCCAGTTTTACGACACACACCCGACCAGATAACAGAGACCAAAGGCGACTCAGAGCGTCGGAATCTGTAGTAACTTCTCATGAGACTAGAGAGAAGTCCCCCACCAGATGACAAG
The DNA here is from genome assembly GCA_028551335.1 of Armillaria sp. CMW 4456. NCBI lineage: Eukaryota > Fungi > Basidiomycota > Agaricomycetes > Agaricales > Physalacriaceae > Armillaria > Armillaria sp. CMW 4456. Next base: position 26,870 of record JANDKJ010000478.1, read on the forward strand.
CCAGTCAACATAGGACAGCTTGATCAGTCCCATAAACCCTGAATACGACACTGTGTTTTATTGGTTGAATCGTTACAAGTATGGACGTGCTCAGAAAAGCTCACAAAAACACACACAACACCCCAAGGAGTGACTTACAAACAAAACTAGTTGTTCTGTAATACTGACTTAAAGCCGAGACACCACTATCCCATTTTGTTTCTTCACACTGTGATATTCCAGAAGTATCCGACAACAATTCCCCAGTTTACATTCCAAACTCACTAAAGCATCTGACCACCTCATCAATGTGACACCCCTCCCCCCAAAATTATTATTATTATTGCAGATTTATGCTCTTTGGACCAGGTTTTGTTCCAAAAGTTGAAAAATCTCTCCAAATTTCATAAAACTGAGCTGAAAAAATCACAAGGCACCTTTATCCATTCCACACTGTAACTTACACAAATTCCCAGTCAAACCTGACCCCAACACCAAATAGTTTTCATGTGCAGCCACATTAAACCCTATTCTGTAACTAGCTACTTGTCCAGCATCTGCAATTGATTGGAGCTTTTCTTCCCTGAAATTCTTGATGTACGCAACATTTCCATCGTAACCCAAACTCTCAAAGCCTGAGGTTACAAGAGAATGAGGCACAGTCAGTTAGTGCCCCTCCTACAATGACCACTTATTCCTGGCAATACTTGCCATTGAAGCTGTCGGGTGCATATGGAACTTCACCCCCTCCCCCAGCATGGTCGTCACTGCTCACACTGTCCTCTCCCCAGTCCCGCTCATCCCTCTGCCTCCCCCACCTCCATTCCCACCAAAGATGTCCCCTGACCAGAAGGCAACCTTTACTGTGACATGCCGGATGTAGTGCATGGTCATAGGACAGCCACCAGAGTGTGTGTTGGTGGATCCAGGCTGAGATGTTGAGGGAGTTTGTGGATATGTGGGAGGCGGAGGAGGCAAGGAAGGAGCCGGGCATGAGCGAGGAGGTTGTTGGTTGAGGATACGAGCGGGGGAAGGTTTTTCCGAATCTTTTGTCCTGGTGCGCAGTTTTGTCCTTATGGGGTAAAGTTTTTCCGAACAAAGCCCATCCCTGCATACTATTTATAAATTAGACGTCTGAGCTTCTTACAAACACCCCGCACACCTTTTCTTGCCGAAGCATTGCGTACGACTCTGGCTGAGTGAGCACAAATACTTTTGTATCCCTTCTCACCGCTATTGTTGTTGACCGAGACTTCTGAGCTTACAAACAGAACGTCTCGAGCATATATAAAATGGGTTACGCTCTCGTTCTATCCTACCTCCCGCAACATGTCTGTTCCAAACCGCAAGTGATCCTCCAACTAATCTCGGTATCTACCGTGTCCTGTCCTCTCGTGCAGGAGTGTGAGTCTCCCCGCTCGTCCTTGGAGCAATGAGCGTCGGTGACAAATGGGAAGCTCTCAGTATAGGGTCGATGAACAAGGAGTCCAGCTTCAAGCTCTTGGACGCATACTTTGACAAGGGTGGGAAATTTATTGACACGGCAAATGCATAGTAAGCATCTGGTTCTTCCACTCGATGAGCACCCCATTTTTACATTCCGTGTATAGTCAGGACGAGACTTCGGAAGAGTTTATTGGGGAATGGGCAGAGAAAAGAGGGATACGTGACCAGCTGGTGATTGCGACAAAGGTACATATAGCATTGTTGATATTCTTCAAAGACTAATGCCGTCCCTGTCTCTCAGTGTACTACAAACTTCAAGCGTCACAGTAACGCTATCGCACAAAAGGTCAATTACGTCGGGAACAATACCAAATCACTGCACATCAGTGTCGACGCGAGCCTCAAGAAGCTCCGGACATCATACATCGACATCCTGTACGTCCATTGGTGGGATTACGAAACGTCCATCCCCGAAGTGATGGACAGCCTGCACCACCTCGTCGCATCGCAAAAGGTGCTCTACCTCGGAGTCTCAGACACCCCTGCATGGGTCGTCTCCTAGGCGAACTAGTATGCTATGGACCACGGCAAGACGCCCTTTGTCGTGTACCAAGGCAAGTGGAGTATCTTGGATCGGTCATTTGAGCGGGATATCCTCCCGATGGCGTGGTCACTAGGTATGGCACTCTTTCCGTGGGGTGTGCTCGGCCAAGGGAAACTCCGCACGGACAAGGAGGAGACGCGCCGACGGGAGATGGGGGAGAAGGGACGACAGGTACGGGGTCCAAATTGGGAGCGCGACGAGGTGGAGACCAAGGTATCTAGGGCATTGGAGAAGGTTGCAGCAGAGGTCGGCGCCAGGTCTGATATCACTGCCGGTGAGCGGAGGTGTCTTCTTCATTGATATGCAGACTTCTGACACATAATGTGGGCAGTGGCTATCGTGTACGTGATGCGCAAGGCGCCATATGTATTTCCTATCATCAGAGGACGCAAGGTGGAGCATCTTCAGGCAAACGTCAAGGCCCTCGATATCTCGTTGTCCAAAGAGCAAATTGAGTATTTGGAGAGCATAGTGTCTTTCGATCCTGGCTTCCCGACAACAATGATTGTGAGTTTGCTTTTTCTCTGTTTTGAAGTTGTGTACCGATGGAAGTCATAGGGCGATGGATCAAGTTATTGTTTCCTCTTAACGTCAGTCGCGAAGATGGCGAAGCAACCTAGCCTTCAACCCATCATGCCCTGATTGAAATTGACTGTAAGGGTTGGAAACACCTACTTTTGTTTTCAGATGATGCAAGTCCGGAAGTAATATACGTGGCTGAGTGAAGGGGAGACTCGTGTATTAGCACCTAAGCAGATCAGAGATTTGTTTTTTTTCTTTTCAGTCCCGCGTGGGCCAAGTCATTGGAGACCTGCTTTGAGAGGTTCAAGGAACACTTGAGAAACCTACGGAATACAGTTGATGATATGAACAACGATAGAATTGAGGAGAGAGAATAGACATGTACGTAGAGAAAGAAAGAAGAGAACGCCGATGCTGAGGTTTATATAGCTGTCGTCGAAAGCTATATATGGAAGTACCAACGTCACAAACTGGTTATGGTAAGTACGCGTCAGCGAGGCGGGCACACAGTCATGTTCCAAAAACTCTATACCCGCATAGAGCCACGTAACAGGCACAAAGTTCATTGCAGAAACTAAGCTCAGCCGCTTATTTGAACGATAGAACCGAGTCACAATACACCATATCTCAGATAAGGAAACGACGTATCGCCCTAAACATTCGAGGGGTTTTACATTTAACAAAGGGTAGGAATGTGCAAAGATGCGTACCGGAAGATAAGATGTTGGAAATGCGTTCATTATCTTCACAAGGCGGGTCTTTCTGGGACAATAGACATGGCAGCGGGAATAGGTTAGGTACCACTACCTGCAACTCGACTGGTGTCCAGGACTAACGGCGGACTGTGAGTATGTATCCGGTTTTCGGGGTGGATCGATATCGGCAGGAATAAGCTAACGGTTGTTATCACCTGTGATTACTATGTGTCTGGTTCCAGGGAAGCAACAACACGTACCACCTATTCAGAACCGTTACTATTGAGCGTGGGTTTCTTTCAAGTAGCCTCCCTGCTAGTGCAATTCTGTCTCGCCGAACCTGTAAGAGGCTGCCATCGTTCTCTGATGTCCAGCGGTCTTTCGGGTTTGAATGTCGGAATGCACGGAGAAGACAGCGCTCGTAGTGATATGAACACCGACCGCTGACCACTATCATGTACCATGTGGAGAAAGGGAATTCGAGGGCGGTGTCCATATCTTGCACAAGGGCACATCTGTGGTATTTTATTACCCATCTTGTGAGTATGAGAGTCGCTGTTGACTGCGATTTAGTGGACGTAGCAGGCGAAGCGACGATACTCACCGCGTACCTATCTGTTGTCAGTTCCTCATATTGCCCGGCAATCTTGCACATGCTCGCAGATGATGCGCTCCGAGAAGAGTTGTTGAGTACAAGGGGAGAAACGAAGAGAGCGAAGCTGTAATCATGGTGGGAAGGAAGCCCAAGGTCCGTCATTGATTCCGCTTTTGCAAGGATGGCAGCAAACATATGGGTATCTAGCACCAGTGAGGTGTTTAACTGGTGTCCAGTTTTAGGAAGCATCAATATGTAACTGTCCTGGTTAGCACCCAACGAATCTAAACTGATTTGAAAATCAACGAAAATATGAGTAGTCCACCTGCACACACCTTTGGAGCCTCGGGTATGAATGCCGGAATGCATGGAGAAGGCAGAAATCATCATGATATTAACACCAACTGCTGATCACTATCATGCACCGTCTGAAGAAAGGTAATTCATAGGCGGATCCATGCCTTGGTGTGCGGTAAGGTTACCGGTACAGGTTGCCCTCTTGCACGTCAGAGCGGTTGTGATATTTGCGAATCTGACTGTCGCTGTGACTGAGATTTAGCGGTCAAATCAAGATACTCACCATGAACCTATCCATCGCTAGTCCCAATACTCGTGCCATTTTGATTCATCGTGTTTCAAGTAGCGCGGGCAGCCCTCCTACACTGGTGCCAGGTCATCTGGTTGACCGCTGAAGGAGACAAAGACCTGAATATGACTTTATCGTAGTGTCAGCTTGGTGTCAGCACCTGCTAGCAGACAACGATCTGCGACGAGTCGAGGGAAGAGACGATCGTGAGAAGCAAGCTGAGTCAGCTTATCAGCCATCACATGAACTGAACCACGATTGTGACCGTGTTTGAACTCGATGCGGATTGCCGTCGGAATCTCGGTGTGAGTCGCCATCCTGATTGCTTATCGCATCTTTACTCAATTGCGAGTCACGGTCATTCACGTTGACCAACGGACTGCCGTTTTCTATCTCTTCAAGTGGAATCACCTCCATTTCAGAAGAAGATCCGAAGGATTACTAAAATATGACTGCGTTTGGATGCGCAAAATGGCAAAATATAAAGGACTTCAACTGGACTCTCACACCATCACTTTGTTTGTGAAAAGATCATACCTCGATGATACATACGAGCCAAGGACGTCATTACCAAAAACACCTACTGTGAGCCTCACCTTACCGCTCTATGGCTTTTCACCCCTTCTCTACTTCAGATGAGTGAGCACCTTTCTTTATCCCGAAGCCACTGGACGAACAAATGCTCCTGTTCTGTACCAGTGTGCGCTTGATGAACAAGTGTCATTCTCCTTCCCCAGCTCACTGGACGAACAGGGGTTCTCTTGCACGCTGGCGTACTAGAACTCCTCAAACACCAGCATGGGGATCTCACACCCCCTCTTTCGCTTGCACGGTGGAGTCTGCACTAACGAACACTTGTGCCCACATTGAAGGAAGTATGCGTGGATATTGGGAACACTGTACCCCACACGTCTGATCCCAGCAAAGACTGTGGGGAACGCGATACTATCTGCACGGAATGGCCTTGGTCACTGCTAGGCGCTCCAACCGTCGTGGGGATCTCAGTCAAGGTTTTCATGTCGATCCAAAGACAAGTCTTGTGACGATATATGGAACACGGTCCACGGAGCGCTATCCTGGAAAAAATGAATTCGCGAGTGGAGTCTATGCCCTAATGTACGGCGAGGTTTCCGGTATAGAAACTTACAGGGCGCAAGAGTATGGGCTTTTTTTTCCTTGTGTCCGTCATGTCAATTTGAGAGTCGACGGGTGGTCGTTGTGAGCAACGACCGAGTTGACAGTCTGTCCAAAGCGGTCGTGGCTTTGTGGTAAGGTCTCTGGTATGGAATTCTTTCTCAACCAGCACGGCGACGAGGGCATGTGAGTGATATTTTCGTGTTGAGGGGTGGTCACGATTTAGCGACGATACTCACCGTCGTATCATGGTACCTATCTGCTGCTAGTTCTTCGTATCGTCCGGCGGCAGGAACTAGATATCTGCCAACTTCCAGGTGGGGATACGCAACTCTCCAAGGTTCGCCTTGTGGAAATACCGAAAAAAATATCTCTAACATCTCATCTTCTGGTACGCATCTTTGCACATTCGTGCCCTTTGTTGGGCCTAAAACCCTGTGATCTCAGGCACATAAGCCTACCATTGTCCACCGAAAAAGGCGGCTGTGTTTAATTCGTGCATATATACCACTCCCAATGAGCTGCGTCACCCACGGTTTCTCTATCCCTAAGGAGCATCCTGATGTGGACGGAATTATCCAAAAGGATATCGACTGTCAACTCGAACTGCAGCTTCTGCATAGCACTGATACCAAAAGTATTACGTCCACATCCCTCACATTGTGCGGTAGCGACTGCAAGGACCTAGAATTCCAGGCTGCGGATCCGTCTCAGCCGTCCATTTCATCGACCACAATTCTTCCGCAAGTGAAACATCCTTCGATGAGATACTAGTCAACCAGATGCGCTGATACTAAAGCTGAAGGTATCCACAGCGACAATATGAATGACGATGAGGATCCGAACCATGAGCTGGATGTACCTGACATTGAAGAGAGCAGCCTGGCACTGGCAAAGGAGTCGATTACGTCGGTGGGATGGGCCCAGCACCAACAAAGGCCCCGTCAGCAGATCAGATGACGAAGGTACGCAATGGAAGAACCGCCACAACTCATCTTTCAGGGTTCTCTCATGATTTTATTCCTCCTACTACATGAGCGGTAGATCGTAACGGCACCGGCATCATTGCTTGACGCTCTAATCCTCCGTCGATCGGGAAGAGCAGACAAAGTCTAATCGATGTTGAGGCAGTGACGATGTGGAGCTGCAGTTGAAGAACGCCATAAGTCATAGGCTTTGTCCTGCTCGAGTAGAGCTGCGGAACAATCTGGAAGTCGATGATCTCAGCATACCGAGGTCCCAGTATCACCTTTGTGTCGACGATAAGTCCCGGTAGGACAACACTGCAATAATTGAAGTACAAAATGAGGGACACACTGAAATATTTGGAGAAATTTGAGGGGGGATATCGAGCTGTAATTTTGCAGTGCAGGAATAATGAGAAAATGAGAATGATAGCTTGACGGAGGCTCGAAAGGGTGATTGAGTGGGGAGCGTGCTAGAGAGCGACACTTCATCGACGGCACCTTCAACTGCACGATTTGCACGTATATCGGGAATTTCCATAAAACGCGATGGAACCGGAAAGAAATGGCCCGACCATCTTCCTCCGGGAACATCACGGTCAGGAAGCAGTGACCTGCGATCGAAAGGAGGGACAAGTCGCACAAGCCTTGGTGTTGTTGCGGCAGGTGTGCCAACCCAAACGAGGTGATAATCCGCACAAAAAATGGAACGGGATCTTCGAAAGTGCCTTTATATAGTGCTCATTGCACTTATTGGCTCTTCACTCTTCCTAACGCTATTTAATATCGATGTGCCTCTAGTACCGGCCTCATCCCCTCATAAATGTCAACGCTAGCAACTTTTGAAGTATTCATCGAAGTTTTGCCTACACGGAAGACATCTGAGATGGTGAAAGAGGCGCTTTCTATCCTTGCCGTGACAGATGTTTGACGAAAACCCTCGGCAATAGGAAGTGACGTTTATGAAGGAGTATAGTTATTCGCGCTGCTGGGGTATATATTGATGCGGCTGAGCTTTTCGTAGGGGCGCATCCCGGAACATATTGAGATGCCATCCACCATTCCTTGGATATACATACTTTTTCGAGGGTGCCTGCTGAAGCGTACGTTGAGTATCTTCATGGGTATGACGTACAGCGCAATTGAGTTGAAGATAACGACGAAACATCAGGCTTTAGAAACCATGCCCGATTGCGACGGCTTCATGAACGCCACGGGGCTTCCGGAATATTTCCTGAGCATATCTTGAAGCTTGGCTGAATTATAGGAGCGACGAGACACAGTATGAAAGAGCGTATTCTGGTTCTTTATTAAGTAGAGGACATAAGAAAGTAAACGACGCCAGTGGTAAATACTCACATATTAAGTCCAGCAAAACAAGTACAAGGTAGAGTGACATTCCTGGACATGTCCTAACAGTTTTGATAGAATAGTCGGCACTCTAAACGATGCATGATACCTCTCCCACCATCATTATAAGTAGATCATTCTTGAACGTCGGACGGGCGTGGGTGGCTGCCAATAGCATGTAAGTACTTGCAGGATAAGACAAAGCTTCTCGACTGACCTCCTGACTGACTAGTGGACGATGAGGAAGTTGGGCTATAAATGGTGAGTGGCTGGCAATGCATTCTGCTTCTCCCGATACTTCTTCAAACGTGAACAAGTTGTGAAGTGACGAGGAAAGTTCCGCAGTCGTGCCTGCTTACTATAGCAGTAGGCGCAAAGAAATGAGCATTCGCTATGTCGCTGCGAAAGGTGGTTGCGATAGCTCTTAGCAGGTACAGTCTGGTAATATTCCTTGCAGGTGACATATTCGATGCCTCTATGTTTCGTGCTGAGATGCATCTCGGGCTCTCCTTGTGCAAACGTGTCTGTGCAATGCTCGATGGAGCAATGGTGCCGTTTATCCGCTGATGAATCCTGTACAAAGTAGACTCGTTGATCAGGCCTGAGGCAGGCGGGCCAAGATTTTTTGAAGCGCTCGAAAACAGTCCGATATCCTGAAGGACTAAAAAGAAGATTCTTAGATGTTCAATTGAAAGACCTGAAAAGAGACTTGCCAAGGCTTGGTCAATCCGTCAGCATCTTCGATCGCTTCAGGTACTAATGTATGGGCGGAATGGAGCCTGAAGGTTAGTAATGACAGACTGTTATGGGAGGTCAAACGTAGATCATACGGAGATATTCCAGATATTGCGACATCAGCGTATGCCGGTTGCAGGACACTCCCAGCAACGACCGGTAGAATGTTTGGATTCTTAGCATCACTGAAAATTTACTTGAGATAGAGACGACAAAATTGAATTGCCAACCAACGGGATGTTTTGGTGGTCAGGCGCCGACACGGGGTCATCAGTTGGAGAAAAACTGATTCTGACACGAGTTTAGGTGTCTCGGTGATCCGCTCGCAGGATTCAAAGCTTACATTGCATCATTCGTAGTCTCCGCTATAACGTTTTCCGGGAGCGATGGGTTTTTAGCGCCTATCAAATCCTCTATACTGCCATAATAAAGAAGGCTGTAAGCGCTCTCATCAGGCAATGTCATCTTATCGTAACAAAAAAAACATGGTACTTCATGAAATCGTTATTCCCGCCGTAGTCGGAATCAGGCCGTAATACGACGGATAGATCTAGGTCGTCGTTCCTGTTGAAACATAAGAATCGCCTAAGAACCAATCTTTGAAGCACACTAACAGTGACGGCACTTGGGGGTAGGGCCTAAAATCATGAGTTGGTCATAGAGACAATTCTTGTGAAAGTAAAGATATAGGACAGACAGAAACGAGGATCTTGTAAAATCTCCATTTAAGTCATGCTCAAGAGATTGGCTTGGGTAGACGCTCAGCATCCACAGGCGGGAGCATCAATGGCATACCTAGCGTTTTCAAATAGATTAAGATCTTGGGAAGTACTATTTCTGAGATTAGTGAGGTCGCTGTAGTCGAAAGAGTTTTTTGAAGCGTACCTTCTCTGCACACAATTCGACGGAGGTCCATGAGCGATAGCTGTATTTGCGAGTCCGTGCTCCAGACTGCCATATCCTGATGAAAATCTGGAAGGAGTAAGAACATCAGTTTGACATACATCGTCCGTTTTGCATTCCATCTCATAGAGAAATTGCTCAAGATCGACGATGCACTCAGATAGTCCTGCAGTGACATGTGCCTGTATCTGTTCGCTCA
>JANDKJ010000479.1:0-47044 GCA_028551335.1 Armillaria sp. CMW 4456
CCTTGGTGATCTTCACCAATTCCTATGAGACAAAATCATTCAGGCTTAGTCTTGCTACAAGCTTCAGGCAGACAAACAATAGTCTCCAGCTCCAGAATTCAAAGTAGGTGACAAGGCCTACCTTAGTGCTAAACACATTAGATCCATCCATTCTACTGTGAAAATTTCAGAGAAATTTCTCAGACTGTTTGACATCATTGCTCAGCCTGGATCCCATTCCTTCACTCTTAAACTCCCTGGGGAATTCCAATCCATTCATTCAGTATTCCATGTCTCTCAACTGGAACCCATCAAAACCAATACCATTCCCAATTGAAACCAACCATCACCTCCTTTAGCCAAAGTTGACAGTAAAGAGCAATATGAGATTGCCCAAATTCTCAACTCTAAGCCCTACTGTTGGTTCCATTGTCCACTCCTATATCATGTCCAGTGGTTAGGTTACAAAGGCACAGGCAAAGAACTTGTCTGGATTCCTGCTACTAAATTCTCTGCAGATAAATACATCAAAGACTTCTATTATCACTACCCAGACAAACCTAGTCCGTTATCAAGATCACCATTTATAAATCCACTATCCAACACCCTTATACTTGACCTCCTTATTTTTCCATAGATTCTGTTCCTGTTATTTCAAATTCAATTCTCAGAAACTATTGCAAATTTAATTCTTAATCTGGAATGGACCTCTTAATTTCCACTACCTCTTACACTTACTGCCATCACCTACTGGATTCTGGCAGACTCTGCTTGCTCAATTTCAAATTATATTCTGGAATTCTATTACAAATTCAATTCCCAATTGGAAATAGACTCTGCCAGACCCTTTTCAACTTCACTATTTTTCCTAACTCATATTATACTTCAAGACAAGCTAAGAAAAATTCTTTACTTTGTCCTCTAGGCACCACATAAGACAAATCTAATACAGGTCTGATAAGATATATTTATATGAAGGCCCAGGAAGCTGGGGCCAGCCTCCACCATTTTGACATTCTTACCCTCACCCTCTCTCTTATCTTTATTCTTATCTCTTTTTTCTTTCCCAGACTCCATGAATACTACTACCAGCTCATTCAGAACCTCAACACTGATACAGTCCCCTCCTGGCTTCATCTCCTCCCTCACTTCCCCATTATCAGCTCCTTTCTCTTTAGAATCCACAACAAAATAGTCATTGGAATCCCTTAACAAACTCTTTCAAAAGGCCCATTCACTCTGACAGCCTCTGATAGCATAGAACTCAGCCCTCACCTCCTCAAAGGCCTTTAACACTTTCCTGGCTTTTTCAAGGCCCCTCTTATTAAGTGCTCCCAACCAAAAAGTCATATTAGACAATTTGAACAGATTGCCACCAGAGAATGTCTCCTCATTGATCACATACTTCCTTCACACTTGAGCAATATCCTTGTCCAGCTGTATCTTCATAGCCTGTTGGAGAGCCTTAGAGACTGTGCTGCCCAGAGTCTTAAGTTTGTTTCTTGATGCATCCCATTCTGATTGGTGAAGCTCAGACACAAAGTCTACCAGGTATTCAATGGCATTGCCAGGGTGGAAATTGTCAACCAAATCATCAACTTGGACTCTAAGAGTGTCCACCTTGCTCTCAACCCTGTCCAATTGGGCTTCCATCCCATCTAGCCAGGCCTGCAACAACTGCAACAACTCTATCACCCACCCAGCCTCTGCAGAATTCCCTTTGGCTCTAAAGATGCACTTGGCCTTCTTCAACTGGCAACGCTCACACAATCACCCCTTCTTCATGATGCAGCAAGTGCCCTTGGAGCAACATTTGATACAATGCTCTAAAAAAGTCAACTACAAATTTGAATTGAAAAAGAACAATACTTACCTTTCCTGGCATACTCCATGCCATCTGTCTTCACCCTCTTCTTGGGGTGCTCTGATGGCCCTGTGGCAACATTGTCCTCACTTTCCACAATCGAAGCCAACTTTGATTTCCTCTTCTTCCAACCTGTGGCCTCTGCCATCTGCTCCTTTGCCTAGGCCTTCAAAGTAGGATGCCTCCTAACCTCCACCACTGCCTTGGCATTTCCTTTATCCTGCAGTCACTTTTCCATGACCTCTTTCTGCAACTTCTCCTTCTCCCTTTTCTCCTTCTTCAACTTCTTCTCTGCAGTACCCCTATCAGCTTTCTCCTTTAACTTTCATGCCTCTTCCACCTTCTCAAGCTGCTCCTTTTTGAGATGAGCCATTGCAAGAAAATGGTATCAGCATTATAGCACAGCTCTAGCATGAGCTTCACAGAAAATAGTATTAACTAGCTTTAGAAATTGGATTGACCAGAGATAGAATCAGACAAAGAAAACAAAGTATAGTTTTGACAAGAATTGATCAGTTATAGGAATTAGAATAAACAGAATCATCAAAGATAAAGCCAAGACATAACCAGACAATTAGAATCTCATTTAATACCAACATAGTATTGATAGATGTTTTATATATTCCATTTCCCTTCCCATCCAGTTTCCAGTTCCACAACACACCAGACTGGATAACAGAGACCAAAGGCAATTTAGAGCATCAGAATCTATACATCAGCATTTTGACACATCTATAGGCACTACCAAAGCACTTGCATATAACTTCCATAGTAAGTATGCTCAATATCTAGAACTCATAACAAGACCATAGTCCTGCTAATAGAGGTGTGTTAAGGGATATGAGTGTCTATGGTTTATTGGCAAAGGACCTCTAGTCTTTACCTTATTCTTTCAGACATGTGATATGTCATCTATTACATGTGCTATATTATCTTACTCTCCTTAGTTTTAACTATGACAGTTGTTCTACTAAGGAGTATGTATATGTCATTATACTTTATTATTATTCACCTATCTGACTTACTTTACATAGTTTTCACACTGACTGTTTGTTGTATAGGTAGTGGTCTATTAGCTGCAATAATGACTCCAGTGGAACATGATGGCCACTAGTAGCAGCATGGAAGTTATAAGTGTTCTTGTTTCTGTGTGGCACTGATGGTTGCTTGTAGTGAGAGAGAGATTGATGATGGATTGAAATGGAAGAGCCTGAGTGTAGAAGGTTAACAGGCTACATACCTGTATTTATGCAATCAATTGGCTTAAATCACTGTAAGAACTTCCCTATCATGTTTTTAACTTATCTGACTATCCCATCTTTATAGAATCCAGTATTTTCTCATTCTCATTCTGAGTATTCCCTTACAAGATGTGTGAATATGCTTCCCTTGACACAATCAGCACTGAGCAATCAAGACATCAACCTCAATCAAATGTCACAGAAGGCTTACAGCAGACTGTAGCACAAGAATGCACCTGCAAATGTGGATGAATGAAATAATAGATTTTACATGCCATGCTTGGCTTCAACTTATATGAGAATCTGACAATCAAGGTCAATATGTGTTAAGAAATCTTAAACAATCTTTTTCACTTTCTTGCTGAAGCTCAGCAGTGTTGACATGTTCTCCATTGACTTTTCTGATGAAAACAAACTATGCATATCCCCTTGCTTGTCTTTTCAACTTTTGCTATGATTGGATATCTGAGAAAGTGTGTTTGATATGAGAGAGGGCAGGAATGTGAGAGCAAGAGCAACATGATAGCCAAAGGAGTCATGAAAGAGGTACAGTAGAGCAGAAAGAAGTTCCTATTGTTATGATTTTTACCCCTTTTTCGTCTTTTCACCCCTATCCCAACCCTAACCACTTGTCATCAACCACTATCGACCAACCAGCACTTAACTCCACCTCAGTCGATGCTCGCTTCATACTTAGCCCCTTCTCTCTTGTCCCATCCAGCACTCTCCTTCAACTCTCCTTTCAGTGGAAGCTATTCTACCCATGAACTTATCTTCGGACGCTTCTGCCTCAGTAAACACCGGCATCTAAATAGTAGACAACAGTTGTATACGAGACATGTATTTAAGTAGGACAGCTCTCGCTGGTAAAACCCAGCTTCGAGCTAAGTTATAATCATACCAACTTATGCTGAACACAAGCTCACTCCCCTCGCTTAAGAACTAAGGACTTAAGCCTTGTCTTCATGCTAGTCAGTGACTTCACTGGGAATACTCGAATGCGAAGTAGCCGGTTGTTTGTCATTGTTAGAGTCATGTGAAGGTTGGGTCTAACAATTAGCTCGAAGCTTCCTCGCCCTCTTTTCCTTACACGCTCGCTGTGAAGGAAAAGACCGTATGCCATTGAACACTGACCTCACCCTCCTCACTATCCTAGCCGCCATTGGTGTTGTGGCCTTAGTCATAATAATCTGGTTCTACTACCAGCTTATCATTGACTGCCTCCTCCCCCTCACCCGTTTCTTCAATCGTTTCTATGTTGTCTTCCCAAGGAGGGCAGGGCAACCGCCCACCCAGGGACCAGGACCAGCGCTCCCTCCAGACCCAGAGGTCGACGAAGACCTGGAAGGACAAGTTCCTTGGCCGCAAACACCCCAGCCCAATCTGTGGTCGACCCAGCCCATGCCTACCCCCCACCGCTCCCCCCGCCCCCACCTACCCACCACCAAATCCTCCCCCTGATACCTGCTTACCAGAGATCCTAGCGTTCCCAATACCCCCTCCCTCAGGTGAGTCAACGCTCAACTTAGCCTCCTTGACTTCCTTAACAGGGCCGCAGATGCAAGGGACCAGCGCCGAGCAAGTAATCAGAGAATACCATGCTGCGCACCAACCCCCGGACCCTCCACCGACGATCAGATGCCACCATCCATGGCCCCGCAATGGTGCCCTGCATCGATATATCCCCATCCCTATCGACGACCCTCAACGACGAGCCGGTCATCCACAGAAACCCGTGCAGCCCACCAGTTGGCCAGTTCCCCCCAGACGACTCCGACGACTCCTCCCCCTTCCTCTCCGCCGACGAGTCTGCCCAGCCCCTTGTGGCTACCAGCTCCAACATCCCCTTCCCAACCACCCCTGCCCCAGTCGTATACAACCATGTCGGGTCTCCCAGCAATACCAGCGACACCGGTCATAGCGACCCTGTCATCCCTACCAGATCCCCTGGAGACTATGACACCGATGGAGGAATCAACTCCGACACCAGCGGTGCCGGGGCACTTCCCCGAGCCACAAGATCCTTCCTGGGATCTGGATACTCCAACGTCCGGATCGACCTCACCGATGACGAGTAGGGCCATAGCAGCGGATGAAGTAGAAGTATACATACAAACAGCACAACCTATGCCGAACCAATTGGAAGGAACCCCGGAGATGGAGGAGCAGACATGGGAGCAGTATTTAAATTTAGCCGCTGACCAATATCACTTTTTACAGTGTTTCGACAACCTAAAACCAATCGCGGAACGAGCCAGTACCCAGGACACCGAACTCTGTGACCAGGGCCATGATAAACGAGGCCAAAACCCGGGCCGCCGATTACGTAAATGGTCACAGAAGGTGCAAAATTCCGAATCATGCTGTTTGCTGGAGCAGGGCCAGAAGAGCTGGACCCTCCTCCGGCCAGGCACCCCTACATGCCAGAACCGAACGAAACCCAGGCCATCGAACCCCTTCCCTACAAGGATCCACCGGCTCATATGAATGAGACAAGAAGGCACGAGAAGATGTAGCATGACTCGAGAAGGAGCTAAAAGAAGCAAGGAGCCGAGTAGCCAACACAAAGCCACAACCCGGATGGGTCCCAACCGAGGGACCAATCGCCAGCTCACCCCATCCATCCGCCGACCCCGACCTTGCATCACTCCCCGGATACCCCGGCAGTGGACCACCTGCCTGGCCACCTCACAATCCCGCCCCACTCATGGACGTCGGCGACTTCCGACTCAATGTCAAACCCATCCTTGTCAACCCCCCTGCACCCTTCAAAGGGAGAATCCGATGACATCCAGCGATTCATCCTCGACTGCGAACTATACTTCCAAACCTTCCAAGGATTCTTTGCTGATGCAAACCGCGTCGTATTCGCCGTCTCCCACATGGCGGACCGAGCCAAGCGATGGTTCGTCACCCTCCAAAGAGACCTCATATCCCACAGCAGGGGACACCACCGCTTCCCCTCCTGGTTCGACTTCCAGCATGCCCTCACAAAGCACTTCGAAGACCCTGCCATCAAGGAAAAGCATCATCAGGCGATGCTAGACCTTAAATGGCAGGTCGGCTGCGAAACAGCCACCGAGTACTTCCAGAAGCTCGAAGACCTTGCCATCAAAGCCGGACTACGAGACCAGTTGATGAGCGAGGACAGATGACGATGGCCCTCAAGGGAGGAATCCCTGAGGGAATGCTAAACCGAATCTCCGACATCGGCATCCTTGTCCCTGATGGCTACTATGAATGGAAGGAACGAATCCAAAGCAACGACGAACACCGACAACGCAACAAGGTCGTAAACAACATGCTACACCCAGGCCGGACCACCAGACCACCCGCGCACAACTACCCCCCCACAGCTGCACCCCGAACCACCCCACCAGCACCACCCCCTCTGGTGACCGATGAACTGGAACTGGCACGACCTATGGTGGTCAAGGGCGACCCATGGACGTAGATCGCCTTCGACAGAAGAATGAGGGCTGATGCTATAATTGCGATGAGAAGGGACATATGGTCCGAGAATGCCCGAAGCCGAAGAAACCCAGACCCCCGCGATCTCGAGAACAGATTTGCGCAGCCATCGCCAGACTGGAGAATGAATATAGCGCCGCCGATGAAACAACGATGAGCGGCATCGAGGAAGTAAAAGATTAGGCCGACGAGCGAGCGATTCCGCTCAGTCGGCCATGGACGAAATTAGTTCTAGTGCGTCGTCGTTGAAATGTAATAGTACTTATGCCATGCCTGTAGTACCTGTGAGTAAAAATACCAATGACCGTTATGAACCCAGAAGAATCGCAGAAGAAGAAGCCAGCACAAACGACGGGCTGATCCGCATCCGTCCTTGTGACCGATCAGAAGTCCCCACACGAAGTGCCATGGCTCACTTCTGATGAGGGCATGGACGAAGTGATCCCGACTTCGTCAGAAGAGCTAGCCTGGGAGCCCTCCCCTCTGGTCGCAAATGTCCCAGCGAGCAAGAACAAGACCGCTGCCTCGACCAGCGAAGGGGGCCGAACGGGGGCCTGCATGCCCCATAGGACGCCTTCGCCTTGTTGCACCAACTATGTACCCATCCCCACCCCCCACTTCCCCTATGACCATGATGGCAAGGGAAACTGGACCATGAAGCCATGGGGGCGAAACATCCGACTCACCATGAACGACCAACCACCCGAACCACCCCTGACCCCCCAATACCCCCATGACCCCAATGAGTGGCTCAAGCCCTGGAGCGCCGAATGGACCTGGAGAGCCCTCTATGCTGCGCTACCATCAGCGATGGGCACCCTGCTTTGTTGGGTACACAAGACCCGACAGCGAGAGGTGACCGATGATCTCATTCGGCGCATCCGGGCTGCGAACCACTCATCCGCTCTCGAATGGCTGGAAGAACTAAAACAGCCCCGACAATATATCCATGCAACCCGCTCCCGCGGACGTGACCTCCTCACCGAAGTACAACTTGAAACCCTAGAAAACCGACAAACCCTTTCAGCCTCTGCCCTGATCGACAGCGGCTGCACTGGGAGCTCGATCAACAAATCCTTCGTCGACAAGCATCAGCTCAAGACCCGACCCATGGCCCACCCAATCCCAGTGTTCAATGCCGACGGCACCAGGAACCGTGCAGGAGAGATCACCGAGTACGTCGAACTCCGACTGAAGATCGGAGAGCACGTCGAGCGAATCGACCTGGCAGTCATGGACCTAGGCACCAAGGACGTCTTCCTTGGGCATGACTGGCTATGCCGCCACAACCCCTTGATCAACTGGAAGACTGGCCAGCTCACATTTGTGCGCTGCCACTGCCAGCCGAATCAATTCCACCTCCCTGATGCAGACCCGGATGATAAGTGGGATGAAGAGTTGGAAGAAGGAGAGACCATCCTAGCGATCAATATGACTGAAGAGATTCGGATATGCACCCATGTCACCAATGACCTAGCTGCTGCAGCCAGTGAAGGAAAGCCGGAAAGGACATTTGAAGAAATGGTACCCGACTGGTGCGCGACTTCCATGACCTATTCGCCAAAGAAAACTTCGACAAGCTCCCACCCCGAAAACCATGGGACCATGCCATCGAATTAATCCCCAATGCCAAATCGACCCTTGACTGCAAAATCTACCCCCTCAATCCCCATGAACAGGAGGAACTGGACAAGTTCCTCGACGAAAACCTCGCCTCTGGGCCGCATCAGACCCAGTAAATCCCCAATGGCCTCCCCATTCTTCTTCGTCAAGAAGAAGGATGGGAAGCTCTGCCCAGTGCAGGACTATCGTAAGCTGAATGAGATGACCATCAAGAACCGCTACCCACTCCCGCTCATCTCAGAACTCATGGACAAGCTCAAGGGGTCGAAATACTTCACCAAGCTGGACGTACGGTGGGGCTATAACAATGTGCGCATCAAGGAGGATGACGAGTGGAAGGCAGCATTCCGTACCAACCGAGGACTCTTCGAACCCACCGTAATGTTCTTTGGTCTGACCAACTCCCCTGCCACCTTCCAGTGGATGATGAATGACATCTTCAAGGACCTCATCGCCACTGGCAAGGTGACCATCTACCTCGACGACATCCTCATCATGTCCCGAACCTGCGACGAGCACCGACGACTAGTGTGACAGGTACTTGCCACCCTCCGAAAACACAAGCTATACCTCAAGGCAGAGAAGTGCGAGTTCGAGATGTTGGAAACGGAGTACCTAGGCGTCATCATCAGCGAAGGGGCAATACGAATGGATGCAGTAAAGACGAAGGGAGTAACGGAGTGGCTGACACCGACGAAGAAGAAGGAGCTCCAATCATTCCTGGGGTTCACCAACTTCTACCGACGGTTCGTCAAAGACTACAGCAAGATCGTACGGCCCATGACCCAACTCACTGGAAAGACGCCTTGGATATGGGGAGTGGCACAACAACAGGCATTTGAGGAGCTGAAGAAGAAGCTGGGAGAAGATGTGATACTGGCAATCCTGACCGACGAAGGGAAAGTTCCGAGTAGAGGCAGACTCGAGTGAAGGTGCAATCGGTGCCGTGCTATCGCAGCAACAGGGCACCTCTTGGCGACCAGTCGCCTTCCTCTCGAAGGCACTCACCGTCACCGAGCGGAACTATGAAATATATGACAAGGAGTTGCTCGCGATCATGCATGCCCTTGCCGAATGGAGGCACTACCTCATGGGTGCCAGCCAGACCTTTGAAATCTGGTCTGACCATCAGAACCTCCAATACTTCCGACAACCCCAGAAGCTGAATCGCTGCCAAGCTCGGTGGGTAACCGAACTCGCTGAGTACCACTTTACCCTCTACCACAAACCCGGCACCGCCAACCGCAAGGCCGACCTCCTTAGCCGACGAGCAGATCATGACCAAGGCGCAAACGACAACCGGGAAACGACGATGCTGCCAGACAACTACTTCGCCGCCCTCGACATATGAGCAATGATACTACCAACAGAGGAAGAAGTGGAGAAGAGGATCAGAGATGCGACAGAGGACTCGAAACAGTGGGACCAGGGAATCGCAGACTCACTCCGACACGAACGAGGGATCACCAAGGACGAAGGAATGCTGTGGTACGATGGGAGGATCTATGTTCCCACAGGACACCACCCTACGAGGCGAAATCATTTCATCCTCGCACGACCACATAATGGCGGGACACCCGGGGATCGAGAAGACGAGGGAGTTAGTACAGAGGAACTATTGGTGGCCCAAAGTTGCGAAAGGACGTCGAGACCTATGTCAAGGGATGCGAAATGTGCCAACGAACGAAGACGAAGACCCAGGCCAAGAGCGTGCCCCTCCACCCAAATGCAATCCCGACTGAACCATGGTCACACATCTCCGTCGACATGATCACTGGCCTACCAGACTCGAACGGCTATGATGCAATCATCGTCATCGTCGACCGATTCTCCAAGGAGATCATACCAGTCCCCTGCATGATGGAACTGTCATCAGAAGGATGGGCGAAGATACTGCGAGACCATGTATACGCCCACCATGGCATGCCAACAAAGGTCATCAGTGACCGAGGACCACAATTCGTCTCCAAATTCATCAAAGACCTATACACCCTCCTCAACATCGCCGGCAACCCCTCCACCGCCTTCCACCCCCAGACCGATGGCCAGACGGAGCATGCCAACCAAGAAGTCGAAAAGTACCTATGCCTTTTTATCAACTTCCGACAAGATGACTGGGTGGAATGGCTGCCCCTGGCAGCATTCCAACACAACAACCGTGTCCACTCTGCCACCGGAAAGAGCCCCTTCGAGGTCAACTATGGTCGACATCCCCATGCATCGCAACCTCCGACACTCACCGAGCATGACCAAATCCCGCCGCCAACGACTTCGCTGCCTCAATGAAGAAGAATCCACGAAGAAACCCATGCTCCACCCTGACCAAGGCCGCCGACCAGATGAAGAAGACCTATGACTCGCGAAAACAACCCGCGATTGACTATAAAGTCCATGACAAGGTCTGGCTAGACGACCAATCTCCACCTCCCCCGACCCAAAAAGAAACTTGACAACAAGCATGTAGGCCCCTTCCCCATCACCGCCAAGGTCGGCGCATCCTCCTACTGGCTGAAGCTACCTGCCACCTGGCGCATCCACCCAGTCTTCAATGAGTCCCTCCTAACACCATACATTCCCCCTTCATTCCCCAACCAACTCAAAACCCCACCCCCACCACCAGACATCATCAACGATGAAGAAGAATACGAAGTCGAGTCCATCGTCGACGAGTGCACATGCCGGGTACGAGGGAAGAAGAATGCACCATCTCGATTGGTCACAGACTACTTAGTAAAGTGGAGGGGCTATGGAGATGAAGAAAACCAGTGGGTACGAGAAGATCTACTCGAAAACGCACAAGAAGCCATCGACGACTACAAAAATCGTAAGGCGATCCATAGACAGTCGGGATGACTGTCTTAATTAGGGGGTGATGTTACGATTTTTACCCCTTTTTCATCTTTTCACCCCTATCCCAACCCTAACCACTCATCGTCGACTGCTATCGTCCAACCAGCGCTTAACTCCACTCAGTCGATGCCTCGCTTCAACCTTACCCCCCCTTCCCTCGCCCAGCCAAGCACTCTCTTTGAACTCTCCATATCTCATCGAACCATATTACCCATGACTCCCACCAGACGCTTCTGCCTCAGTAAACACCGGCACCTAAATAGTGAACAACAGTCGTATATGATCCATGTATTTAAGTAGTACAGCTCTCGCTGGTAAAACCCAGCTTCGAGCTAAGTTATAATCATACCAACTTATGCTGAACACAAGCTCACCTCCCTCGCTTAAGAACTAAGGACTTAAGCCTTGTCTTCATGCTAGTCAGTGACTTCACCAGGAATACTCGAACGCGAAGTAACCGGTTGTTTGTCATTGTTAGAGTCACATGAAGGTTGGGTCTAACACCTATTTACTATAAGATGAACATGGACAATGGTCTTAATATGATAGACAGATGCATGTTGATAAGCCTCAGTGCTCTATATGCTCCAATCTCATGGATTTGTCCCTCTAGTGGACTTTCAGCAAACTAAAGATTCTACACAAGCCTATATATACTTTATAGGGGTTTTCCAGCCTTTTCCCAATCTGAACATAATTAATACCCCTGGACAATCCATTTTTGACTTAAATCTACATGATAGAAATAGATGCCAATCACCCATAACAGAACATAGAGCATATTGCCAACATCTCTGGCATTGCCACATCAAAGCACATAGGCACAGCCATGTGAGCAGACCTTTTTGGCACTGATCAGACATTATAGAAGCTCAAGAACAGCAATTTGACAATATCTACAGTATGTACACTGACTTTGGAATTAATTGGTTATTGCTATATAACCACAAGATATCAATGGACATACTCCTTTGATAGTACTCAGCTATTAGCAATGCCATCTACAGCTCCAAAACCTCAAATAAGGCATAATTTTAATGCCAACACAAGAAAATTAAAGACATCAGTATGAATAAGACAATGTACAAGACCTGCTGTATAGTGAGAAGGTCAGAGAGACACACATGCTAATGCATAGCCTTTCAGATATACCACATGGACACTATTTTATTTATAAATTACTATATAAACTTGGTATTTTCATACTTTACACTAGTTACTCTTTTGATTACATTCTCCCACATACACACCTTACTCAATTAATTCCAGTAACTCATCCCAAGCTGACAATACTGAGAGCACATGTTTAATAGTGATTTCATTTACCCCAAAGCTGACCTTAAAAGTATTTAAAGCTAAGACACTTCACAACCATCCCTCAAATTAAGACCTTGACTCTTGTCATTGTTTTACTTCATTACTGATATTTTCTCAGTGCCAGTAAGTGATAAACATGCAGTATTCATCTCTTTTAGTTTCATAGGAAAGAATTGGCTTCAATCTCATAAGACATTGGTGAACCCATTTGGGCATTAGGAGTAGACAAATAGTAGTGGACAATTATAGGGCAGCTTCATTGCAAGTGTTGCAAGGATAGGTTTTTGAACAAAATTAGTATTGACAGATTGACAGATCAGTGTCTAGCTGAGTGGTTTGAAAAGTGAGCTCAGTATGAAGTTGGGTGTGTTGGAACAAGTCTGTCTGTCTGTCTGTCTGTGTGCTTCAGAGTGCTTGTATCATCTGTCTGCATTGCCAAGCAGGTTGTGTCTTGAAGCAATCCTTCTTGTTCAAAATTTCCCAGACTTAGGACTTTATTTTGAAAAGAGCTCACTATGTCTACATGTTGTCAAGTATAGAAATCAATTGGATTGATTGAAATAATCACAAGGAGCATGTAATTACTCCCTCCATTGCACTTGCAAGGGTAGTTGTTGATATTAGTGGGGTGTAGAAGGTGTGAGGTGTAGTGTGTGTCATAGTGGGCTGTTCCACTTACTATTCCATGAGTAGGTGCAACCTAGCCTCTTCAATGTCAAACCCATACTCATCCAAATGCCTGCCCCCTTTAAAGGTGACTCAAATGATGTCCAGAGATACCTTGGGGATTGTGAGCTTTACTTTGAATCCTTTGCTGGATTCTTCTCCAACATGAACTGAATCATCTTCACTGTCTCCCACATAGAAGACAAGACAAAGAAGTGGTAGGTCAACCTCCAAGAAGACCTCTTCTCTTGAACCCAACAGCACCACTGATTTTCCTCCTGGCTCAACTACAAGTGGACCCTTAAGGATCACATGAAGACCTAGCTGTCATGGAGAAACATCAGAAGGCCATGTACAAACTTCATTGGAATAGCACCCACAAGACTGCTATTAAGTACTTCCACAAGCTGGAAGCCCTTGCCTAAAAGGCAGGACTCTGACACTGCACTGGCAAATGAGACCATATGACCATGGCACTCAAGGCTGGTATCTCCCAGTACTTTCTCAATCAGATCACCAACCTCAGCATTCTCATCCCCAAAGGGTACAATGCCTGGAAGGAACAAATTAGAGAATTGGATGCCACCAGGCAGTAGCAGAGCAGTTGAGACCCTCATCCACTCTAAGTGCCATGACCAGCAGAAGCCTACCCCCTTGAAGCCCTCTCCACCTACAAGCCAATCGGCACCAACAATGACACTCTCCAGTGACAAGAGGACCAGGATGGGGACAACTTATGGTGGCCAAGGACAGCTCATGAACATTGATCAACTCTGCTGAGAAGGCTGCTGCTATAACTGCCACAACAAGGGCCACCTCTTGAAAAACTGCCCAAAACCCCACCAACCATGACAACTATGAATGCATGAACAGATTCACACCCACATTGAAAAGCTTCAGAGGGAAGTGTAAGTGCTCAGCCCCATTGAGGAGAAGATACCCTCAACCAGCGGCATTGAGGAGGTAAAAGATGAGGCCAACAAGTGAGCGATTCCGCTTGCTCAGCCATGGATGAAATTAACTCTAGTACATTGTCAATTAGTTGTAATAGTACTCATGATATGCCTGTAGTCCCCATGCATTTGAATATATCCTATGTACTGATGCACAAGAGCATGAGAGAATCACAGAAAAAGAAGACTGAGTGCAAGCAGGAGTTGGCAGGACCCACCATGACTATTCCTGCAACTGCTCATACCAAGATCCTACTGACCAAGAGCACTCAGTCACCAACCCCAATAGGTGCAGTCAAAGTGATCCAGACTTTGGCAGAAGAGTTAGCATAGAAGCCCAAGCCACCAGTCACAAGTGTCTCAGTGAGCAAGAAGAAGACTGCTATCCTGACTAATGAAGGGGGCTGAATAGAGGCCTGCATGCCCTATAAAGGTATACCATCCCCACCTTATCTCTACATGGAAGATGGTTGGCTGAAACCCTGGAGCACTGAATGGACTTGGAGAGCCCTCTTTACCCCAGACTCTGTGGTGGGCACCCTATGCTGTTGGGTCCACAAGTCCCACCAAGGTGAAGTAACTGACAAGCTCATCCAGCAGCTCCAGGGCTCAGACTGCACTAAGGTGATGGAATGGCTAGAAGAGTTGAAGGGACCATGGTGCTACATTCATGCTGCCAAGATGTGAGGAAAGGACCTCCTTGCTCAGGTACAGCTGGAAACCCTTGAGAACTGCCAGGTTCTCTTGGCCTCAGCTCTTATCAATAGCAGCTGTATGGGCAGCTTAATCAATAAAGCCTTTGTCAAGAAGCATGGACTCGTTACATGATCCACAGTGTGTCCCATTCCTGTCTTCAATGCTGACAGGACTTGAAACCAAGCAGGCAAGATCATTGCCTATGTACTGAACTCCAGATGAAGATCAGAGCCACAGCAAGCACATCGACCTTGCCATCATTGACTTGAGTACCAAGGATGTCTTCCTTGGCCATGACTGGCTGACCTGCTGTTGCACCTGCAACGTATTTACCTGTGTAAATTTGTGATTTCCTAGTGAGCTCACTAGATATACATGTTCGCATGTGGAGTTCACTATGAATAACAACTTCCTGATGATAAATAACCCTCAGAGCAGTTATGAATGACACTAGCAATGTTCCCCAAGGCAGAACTAAACCAGGGACTTAATCATAGCACTGTACTGGATAGGCATGCTTGATTATACAGACTGATCCCTCTGTCCTGAAGTCAGAAACCATCTTCACTGCAGAATAAAATCAGAATCAGGAGAAACAGACGTTGCAATCAGGAGATAATTAAACCACTCACAATTAAAAGTGATGTGCGACATGATAGAAAGAGATCTGAAGTCACCCCGAGATAAGATACCACAATCATGACATTCCTTGATAAGAATGGACTTGTTCTTAGTGAACTCACTACATGTGGAGTGTGCAGGACAAGTCGTTTGTTGCCAGACATGGCAACTTGCTCCAGAGAAACATTGAAGATACTAAACATGGGTTAATGATGCAGAGTCACCATGTAGATAAGTCTGCAGACTTGAGAATTAGTGAGCTCTGTACACCACACAGCGGGCTCACCATGGAAACCATCCCCAATGAGGAGAACTAGACTTGGAGATGAATATAACTGTGGCAGCGGAGGGCTAGGCCCACAAGGATTTCCTTCTATCACTTTCTATAATGTGTTTGTATTATTCCGGGCCAAGTAGTATAAATAGTGGTAAAGTAGATAGAGTAGGACAAGTTCTGAACCCCCAAGTTGCATATTAGCATTGAAAGCAAGCACAAGCAGTGAAGGATCAGTTTGTAGCTTTGAGCATCATCTACTAGCTTAGTGAGCTCACCAGAGGAAAACAGAGATAATCTCACATTCTTAACTTGTGTGTTCAAAAAAAGACAAGAGAGACATTGAGTCAGTGATGCTGATTTAATTGTTTAAGCACTTGAGGAGTTCGAATGTGTTGAGAGCTCAGAAAGAGGGTCATCTGTTTCTGTTTCATCTGTCTGTTTTCAGTTCTGTCTGTTTTCTGGGCTTCGGGAGCCACATCTGTTTCTGCTGTTTCAACTTCTGTTATCTGTTTATTTTGAAGAAGGGACATTGTCATTTGTACAAGTCAGTTTGATAACCCTACATGCAGACATGTAGCAAGCTCAGTACAAAGTTGGGTGTGTTGGAATGAGTCTGTCTGTCTGTCTGTCTGTCTGTCTGTGCGCTTTGGGAGTGCTTGTATCATCTGTCTGCATTGCCAAGCAGGTCATACCTTGAAGCGGTCCTTCTTGTTCAAAAGTTCCTAGACTTAGGACTTTATTTTGAAGAGAGCTCACTACGTCTATACATTGTGTGGCATTGAAGTTGATTTTATTGATTGAGATAATCACAAGGAGCATGTAATTACTCCCTCCATCGCACTTGCGAGGGTACTTGTTGATATTAGTGGGGTGTAGAAGGTGTGAGGTGTAGTGTGTGTCATAGCATGCTGTTCCGCTCACTATTCCATGAGTAGATGCAGCCTAGCCTCTTCATTTGGAGCCCACCATGAGGGGGGGTTTCATTCTTGTGATTTATTTCTTGAAAGTTATTGAAGTTTTGTGCTTCCAGGTGTAAACCATGGGGAGTTCTTGGAAGATAACCTTCTTGAGGAACAAACTTGTTAGTAGACCTTTTTACCCAAAGGTTTCTGACGAGGAGGGTAACACCTCACAAAAGAAAATAACGTCTCAAGATTCAGGAAGACAAGAATCTGGAAAAGTGAGAGAACCAGTGACTAGAGCGCAGAAAAGAGCAAGTGGACTATTGGTACCCCCAATATATCCTTACCCACCAGCGGCGAGCACGAACAAGCGAACCCTGGTGATTGAGGAAGAATCTTCACAGCAAGATTCATCTGTCACTCTGGAAACACCTTTAGTTTCATGAACAGCGACTCCCTGTTGATCCAGTAGTTTGAGTATTCCAGGACCCTCGGGTACTGTTAGAGCCCCTATAGCGAGCTCACAACCTACAACCACACAACCTTTCCGAATTACTCCTCCTTCCAGTGCTACTGTAACAATGGCGCCTTCCATGCCTGGCCCGAATGAAAAGGCTGTGCCAAAATTTGAGAGCTCTACAGATCCTGAAGAGCTCAAGAGATTTTTTGCTTGCTTGAATGAATTATTTGACAAGTGTGGGATAACCAATAATGATACAAAGAAGAGATACGTGACTGCTTATATGGACATAAAAACCGAGAAGCAGTGGTGAGTGATGATGAGCTACAAGAATGGGACCTTTGATGAATTCCAAAAGGAAGTGATGGGTAGCTATGATGGAGTGGTAGATGCAGACTGTGATGCTGTTCAAGAGTTAAAGCAACTGGTCCACAGGTACAACCTATCGTTGATTCGTGAGAAATCTGACTTCATGGTGTTCAGAAGAGAATTCCTAGTGTTGGCAGTGAAACTGGAAACAGTACTGTTGGATAGAGAGCTTGTCAACCAGTTTTTGATGCCAATGTCAGAGGAATTATATCAGTTGATAAAATTGAGATTAGAATGCCTGCCACTCCCCATGGGAGAGACTCGCAGAAACCTTACAGACCCATATACTTTGAAAGAAGTAATGACATGTGGGCTGGATGTACTGCAAGGAGTCTTCTCATCAATGGATAGAAAAAGAAATGAAGCACACAGGCTGGATACCACTGGGTCTTTAACGAGAGAAATGTATGGGGCTCGAACCAGGACTAGGAATAGTTTTACAGAGCCCCCAGTAAAACAAGAAGAGATTGGCAGCTTTTTAGCATCGATTAAGGATATTTTTGAGCTCCAAGCTCAAGAAGGGAATCAAAGGATGGCCACTCTAGAAAAGGCCTTTACAGAACAACAGAAGAGTATGTTGAACTTCTTACAGAGTCAGCAGCTGCAGGTGCAACAGATGCACCAGCAACCTCAATATGGAGCTCGCCCACCTATGTCGGGAGGGTATGGAGGGTATTCTAGACCCAGAAATTCAAATCCCAGAGTAAGCTCACAAAGCCAACTGGACTGTTGGTTTTGCAGAGAAAAGGATGGGCATGTGTTGGCAGACTGTCCAGTAAAATTAGAATATGCGAACACAGGAAAGATAGTTTTAGTGAATGGGAGAGCTCACTTGCTGGGTGGGGGTATGATTCCTAAAGAGATTAGGGACCCCTACATCAAGAATCGAGTAGATGAGTATTATGCATGTCTGGATGGCACAAAGAATGCCAGCCAGAATGTCTTGATAACTGGATCTGCAACTCCAGGTTTACTCAACGTCACTGGTTCTTTGGTGGCGCTTCTCCAGCAGAAGCAGGAGTTGGAACGAGAGGTATTTGCGCTGCAATCAGGAAGTGTGCAGGGAAGAAGTCAGACAATTGAAGATATAGAACAGGAAATACCCACAGATGAGGAATGTGAGCAGGGTTTTTCTAAGTGTTCAATGATGGTGGGTGGGAACCATTACAGAACAAGCAGAGTTGGCAAGTCTGGTCCACCATTACCCCTAGAGGATGCTAACAAAAACCAAAAGAAATCTGCAAGCAGGGAATATAGAAAAGAGCAATCAGTAGAAAGAGAAGAGTCAGAAGATGAGGAATGTGATTACAGAGAAAAGCAAGTACAGATGGATCCTGCACCCAAGTATATACCTATCCCTCAGGTAGTTGTGCCATGCCTTCCAAAAGAATTCAGGAGTGCAAGGGACATTACTAGTGAAGTGGAAAAGGGAGGTCCACCAGAAAAGAAAAATACCAGAGAACCCTTGACATCTTATCCCTCTGAAGCAAGGGAACCAGCCTATAAGATCAGGGCACTGATCCAGGAGCAAGGCGATCGAGCAGAACTCATGGAAAGGGTCATGAATATGGAAGTACCGATCACTGTCAGCAAGTTATTGTCTCTGTCGAAGCTGAGGGAGGATGTAAAGAGTGAGCTCACTCTGAAATGCATCCTGCTCAGTAAGAAAGGGAAGAATGGCAAGCAGCAGTTTGGATACTTCCTGGGTGAGGAGACAGAAGATGCAGGAGATAGAGAGCTCGAAGAGGAAAAAGTATTTCTGTTTGCAGAAGTATCAGAAAAAGAGGGGAGCTTACTACCTGGTGATGCTCTACATATGTCGGAGCTGCCATATGAAGGCTGCTTTGTAGTTTCTTCGGAAAATAAAGATGGGGTACCATCAGGGTCATTGATCTGGCAGGATCCTTTCTTGCAATATGTGAATGAAACTACAGAGCAGGGGGAAGAACCAAAACCAGTGTATGTAGCCAAAGATTCACAGGCCTTGCGCTCAGTATTCCCATTGGTAAATGGCTTGGAGAAACTTGAGAGTTTATACAATACTGGGTCACAAATTGTGTCGATGTCTGGATGAATCGCAGACTGGCTGGGACTAGTTTATGATCCAGATAAAGTGATAAATATGCAGTCTGCCAATAGACAAGTAGAGAAATCATTGGGAATGGCTAAGAATGTGCCATTCCTATTCGGAGATATTACAGTGTATTTGCAAGTACACATCATAAGGGACCCTGCATACAATGTTTTATTGGGATGACCCTTTGATGTGCTCACGACAAGCATGGTATTCAACACAGCAGATGGAGGACAATTGATAAAGATAAAAGATCCGAATTCGTTGAGAAGTGTGATGATCCCTACATTCCCCTGCGGTCAATGTTGAGTTGCACAACACAAGGTGGAGCAGGATTTTCAGTAATTGATGATTTGATCAAAGATCAAGGAGAGCTGGCACTAGTAATAGAAGCCGATCAAAATATGAACTTTGTGATTGGTGCCTATGCAAAACCTACCGGATCGAAGAAGTTCAAGAAAGAAGAATTACAGGCTACCTACCTTACAGCACACAAGTTGGTGTGTGGAGAAGATACCAAGGCATGCGGGACCTTGTCCTCATATTTTGAAGCAGTAGAACACCTACAGGAACTAAGGGAGAAACGAGCTCACTCAGAGAAGGCAACCTGGTGACCACAAGGAGAAAAAGTGGGCCTGGGGAGTTTTTATCAGAGTAAAAGCGAGTGAGCTCACTACCCTTCTGTGGGTTCTGTGAAAGATGTATTTGCTACTAAGAAATATAAACCAGTAGCATTGAAAGTGAAACTGATAACAGGTGGTTTACCCTCTGAATTCAGGATAGAACACAATATAATGGGTGATCCCTTAGTGGAGATGCCAAGACTTAGTGAGTGGCCTCCTGATTTCGAACTGGCAGGTCGATACACTCAAGAAAGAAAAGAATTAATAGACAAGGTACACAGTGAAGATTTCCTGTGGCCAGAAGAGAAGAAATTAATGCATCACCTCATGGGTTTACAGAATGAAGGTTTTGCATGGGATGATACTGAGCAGGGTCATTTTAAGAAAGAATACTTTCCTCCTGTGATGATCCCCACAGTAGAACATACACCTTGGATACAGAAGAATATTCTGATTCCGCCAGGAATCTTTGACAAGGTCTGCAGGATAATCAAGACAAAGATCCAAGCTGGTGTCTACGAGCCTTTGAACTCCTCATACCACTCGCATTGGTTCTGCATTGTGAAGAAAGATGGAAAGAGTCTCTGGCTTGTACATAGTCTAGAACTGCTGAATGCGGTGACTATAAAGCATTCTGGGGTACCCCCTGCAACAGATGAACTCGCTGAACATTTCACTGGAAGATCTTGTGGAGGAACGCTGGACCTATATGTGGGGTATGATGAATGTACCCTGGATAAAAAGTTGCGAGATCTAACGACGTTTCAAACGCTGTTTGGAGCTCTACGCTTAGTGACATTGCCCATGGGATGGACTAACTCTGTACCAATCTTCCATGACGATGTTACGTTTATCCTACAAGAAGAAGTGCCTCATGTCACGATCCCATATGTAGATGACGTACCAGTGCAAGGACCCAAGACTCATTATGAAATACTGGGGGGTGGCTATGAAACCATACCTGGTAATGAGAGAATAAGATGTTTCATCTGGGAACACTTTGAAAACATGAATAAAGTAGTACAAAGAATGAAGTATGCTGGAGGAATGTTTTCAGGACATAAAGCTGTCCTGTGCACATCGGAGATTATGGTGGTCAGCCATAGGTGCACTTATGAAGGAAGAAAACCTGCTACAGATTGAGTAGGAGTCATATTGAGATGGGGACCTTGTGAGGACTTGAGTGATGTGCGCGCCTTCTTGGGTACCATTGGAGTGCATCGCATTTTCATTAAAGATTATGCAAAGAAGGCTGAAGCATTGACAAAGCTCACTAGACTCAAGGAACCTTTCGTATTTGGCAAGGAACAAGCAAGCTTGATGCAGAAACTGAAAGATGCATTAGCTAATTGCCCCTCATTGATGCCATTAGATTATGAGCTCTCTACAGATGTGATACTAGGAGTGGATATGTCGTTCAAAGCAGTTGGATTTTACATCTGTCAGATCGATCCTGATAATCCAAAGAGAAGAAGATACGCAAGGTTCGGATCTATAGTTCTTAATGAGCATGAAGCTTGTTTCTCACAACTGAAGAGAGAGCTCTATGGATTATTCTGTGCCTTGCATGCATGCTGACACTGGTTGTTTGGATGTAGAAAATTAGTAGTGGAGACTAATGCGAAATACATCACAGGAATGTTGAGGAACCCAGATGAAGTTCCGAATGCAGCCATAAACAGGTGGATTGAATCAATTTTGATGTTCCACTTCACCTTGGTACATATTCCTGGAGAACGACATGCACCTGATGGCCTTTCACAACAAACCTTCCAACCAGGGGATGAAGATTACTCAAACCCAGAAGATGAATACGAGCCAGTAGAAGCAGATGACTGGGAGATTGAGAATGATTCAGGAGAAATGATTCCGGACATTTCAGAATATAAAGAATATATAGATACACAACATGGTTTTGTAACTATGGAGTGAGCAGCACACGATTTCCAGGAAGATAAGATCATAAATGAAGCCCTGGAAATGGTGGAAGTGTTCGCAATAAGACACAATAAGGGAGTGTTCTTACCAGAGGCAGATGATTTCATAGAAGCTGGAGAGTATCCCAAAGATCGAAGAAGCAGATATGTGAAGATGCTAGATAGAGAGCTCACTCAAGTAGTAGCTTGGCACACAGATCCTACTCAACGATTGGAGGGATTCACTGATAACCAGTATCAAAATTTCATTCGATATGCTAGGAACTTCATAGTAGAGAAAGGAAAATTGTACAGAAGAGATATGGAATCAGAGCACAAACTGGTGATCTATCCAGAGTGAAGAATGTATATTATGAAGGCCACCCATGATCAGTTGGGGCACCATGGAATATATGCAATGAAGGATGCTCATAAAGGAGAGGTTCTGGTGGCCAGAAATGGAGCAAGACATCGCATGGTATGTCAGTTCTTGTCAGATATGTCAAGAGCAGCAGAAAACTGTGATCAAAGTGCCACCTATGGTGATGTTTACTCCTTCGATATTCCAGGTCTTGCATGCAGATACTATGCACATGCCCCAGGCATCAAATGGACATAAGTATATTGTCCATGGGTGTTGTGCACTCACTAGTTGGATGGAAGGGAGAACCTTGGCAAGTGAAACAGCACAAGCCATAGGAGAATGGCTATTTGAAGATATTATCTGCAGATGGGGATGTCTTTCGTTAATTGTAACAGACAATGGAAAACCCTTCAAAGCTGTGATTCAAGATAACCAGAACAGAAATATTGGAATTAGAGGAATTCAGATATCACCCTATAACTCTCAAGCGAATGGGTGTATTGAGTGGCCACACTGGGATGTTAGACAAGCATTATATAAAGCGTGTGAAGGCAATGAGTGACATTGGCACCATTACTTCATTTTGATAATGTGGGCAGACTGAATCACTGTGAGGAAACGAATGGGATGTTCTCCATTCTTTGCAGTAACTGGAGCTCACCCTGTTCTGCCGCTTGATGTGCTAGAAGCAACCTGGTTAGTAGAATACCCAGGCAGAATAATCAAAGATTGGGAACTCCATGGACTAAGGGCTATAGCACTAGAGAAACACACAGAGAAGGTCACAGAAATGAGGAAAGACATGGATAATGCCAAGACAGAGATGTCATTAAAATATGCGATGATGCACATGCATAAAATCAAGGAATTCAAGTTCAAACCTGGAGACTTGGTGTTGATGCAAAACAGCCAGATAGAGAGCTCACTAAATACTAAGATAAAACCTTGGTATTTGGGGCCCCTGGTGGTAGTCCATCGAACTAAGATTGGAAACTACATTTTGGCTGAGTTGGATGGGTCAATTCTACGATCTAAGGTCACAGCCTTTCATGTTGTACCTTATTTAGCTAGTGTTACATGCATACCACTGAATTCTGAGCTATCTGCTCAAAACTCCGTCGGACTCCATCCACGTCCGATTCTAATACTTATAGATACTTCCTACACCTATTCTAGTACTTATTCCCTCGGAACTCTGCCGGACTCTGTCCACAAGCCATGGAGATCCTATTCTTAGCTCTACTTACCTTATTCCTACAGTATACCTTAGTTCCACACTACAGCCCCTCCGCTGTCACAGACCTGGTGGAAACTGGATTCCAATCCTGCCATCTGGGCCCTCAGTCACATTCCATATCCCTCCTAGCCTCCTTCCACATCAGAGGCCTAGATACTCCGGCTCAGATCTAATTGCAGTATATAAGCACCCATGTACTCCATAGCTAGTTCTTCAGCTCGAATATCGACTTGGATAAGCCATCTACTCGTCCTATACCTCTTCTACACTTCTAAACTCGGACCCTGACGGAGTCCGACCAGATCTATTCATTTCCAGTCAATACTCCGTCGGAGTCTGACATTTTCTCCTCCTAAGGGCCTTGGCTTGAGAGTAATGTTGCTAATAGCTTCATTAGGCCCTGGACCTGGCTGGAGTCCAGATTCCTAGGACTCTGGATGGCTCCTTTTCCCCTTTCTTCCAGCACAGTCCTTACAGCTAGGAAATCCATTGAGCTAGGTGAAGATGTATTGAGACTTATGGATATGACACATAAGGAACTAGAAGACTTGATAGAATCCCCAGAACTGAAAGATAAAGTACCTGAGAACTTTGCAGACAATTATCCTGACACTGAACACCTCAAACAGTCGAAAGAAATCAATTTGGACATTTGAGTTTACTGAGCTCACACTGGATATGGACAGAAAATACCTTCTGCAGGCCTGTGATTGCAATAAAAGTGGAGTGGTACAAGGAAGAGATGTATACTACATGAAGATATCGAGAAAAGCCCCTACTAAGCCTTGAGCATTGATCTGGAATATATCTAAGGAGTATTCACAGGCAGGGAGCATATAATCGACATCAGTAGTAGGAAATGAGAAAGAGAAAACAAGCTGATGATAGAAAAATAAGCAGTTACTGGTTACTGGATGAATCCCATAGATGTCAATGAGGATCAGTCTCAGATTAAAGATCCACATTGTCCAAGACAGCTGAGGTGGAAGCAACTGGACTGCTGCTGGAATCAATAGCAGAGGAATTGCTAAATGATAATGACTCTTGACCAGAACCAGCCAGGGTGTCCTGGATTCCAGTGAGCTCATTGAGGAGGAAAGACCTCTGTTTCTCAGCAGTATAAATAGTGTGCTGGACAACAACAAGGTCCCCTATGACAGCATTTTTGAGATGAGTGAGATGTCTGGCAGATTTGACAGTGACACTCCCCATGGATGATTTCTGATCAATTGAGCCAAGAACATTGTAAAGGGTGGCACTTCCTGCTTTGCCAGAGGCTGATGAATGAAAAAGTTAGTGAGCAGCACATGAAGAATAGAGAATATAGAACAAACAGGTAATGACAAGACCAAGCACCAAGACTGACCAATGGCTACCAGGTCCACAAGAATGATGAGAATAATATTCCCTGGTGGAAGGCAGTGGAAAGGTGGAATGAGACCACTTGGAGTCCCACTCACTAGCCTTGGAATATTTCTCATCCACAGAAGCCTGTAAACCTCAAGATATGAGTAGGTACTAGTGAGCTCACTAAAGAATTGTGACTCATAGCACCAGGAGAAGTGCAGTCGATGATAGAATGGTTGTTATCACCACAGTGGAAACATGCAGATGGTTCCTTCTGAAAGTTAGAAGCTTTTAGTGTGGGGGATACTTGAAAAGGGAGTGAGTGGAACATACCTTGGGATAGTCCTTATGCTTCTCACCCATGGAAGAATCAACTATCTTGGACTTAGAAGGCTTAGACACCTTGGAAGAGGGAGTCTTGAAATTATCATTGTCAATGATCATCTTGAAGAGACCATCAGTGATGAGAGAAAGAAGATGAGGATTAATCTACAAGGAAACATACTTGAATGGACTCATCACCAGAATCAGAAGCAGGAGCAACTATCTTAGGGTTGAACTCTTGATCTTCAGAGTTGGTTTCAATGACTAAAGTGGATTTCTGTGTAGAGCATGCTTTACCCTTGACATGGGCAGGAGTGCCAACCTGAAGAAAGAATGATCAGAGAAGAATGAAATGAAATAAGTTGTGAGCTCACATCATGATGAGGACCAGTAGGAATAGAAACAGTGATGAGGTGGTCAGATGCTTTAGTGATCTCTGAATGTAAACTGGGGAATAGTTGTCAGATACTTTTGGAATATTGCAGTGTGAAGAACAAAATGGAATAGTGGTGTTTTGGCTTTGTGTCAGTATTACAGAACAACTAGTTTGGTTTGTAAGTCACTCCTTGGGTGTGTTGTGTGTTTGTGCATGAGCTTCCTGAGTATCTCCATACCCATAATGATTTCACTGGCAAAACACAATGTGTACTCAGTACTAGACAAATCAGGCTGTCCTATGTTGACTGGCTTGTCATCTTTGGTGAGGGGACTTCTCTCTAGTCTCATGAGAAGTTACTACAGATTCTGATGCTCTAAGTTGCCTTTGGTCTCTGTTATCTGGTCTGGTGTGTGTCATAAAACTGGGAAACTGAATGGGAAGGAAGATGGGATGTGTAAAATAGCTGTCAGTATTATATTGGCATGCCAAGTGGCTGTCTACCTATGAAATTGTGAAAACAATAGGCAATTAGAATGATGCAAGGGTCCATGTGAGTCAAATAAACATCTAAGAGTGCACTCTTCTGTGTAGAGTGTAAGCAATTACATTGCTAAGGGTGACAGCAGGTGGGATGCAAGGCTCAGGTCTTAACAAGACACCAGATAAGTCTTGTTGGCCATGGAGTCCATGTACTTGACACTAGCAGCACTCTACTCAAAGAAATTGGTGTTTATAATGCAGTCAGATGGGAGATGTTGATCAGAGATCAACAGACACAGGAGAGTGCAATGATATCATAGAAGAATGGCCTGCACTCTAGACAGTACAGTGGCTGTACAGGAAAATTAAAACCACATGTGCCCTTGGACCGGTGAATGATAGGGAAGCACATGGAAGGTGCACTCTCCTGAAAATGATGCTTAGAAATAGCACATGCTGCACAGGAATATAAAAAGTCCTCTCTGGCAAACAGGCAGTGACTCAGTTGGACTAAAGTCTGAGGGCCAAAGGAGAATGAGTCAAAATGACAATATACAGAGGAGTTTCATACATGCAGGAATAGCACTCTAGGGTGCATAGACCATTACCCAATATGTAGATGCAATTGGTAATGGAGAGCACATATAAATATGGTAGATACAAAGTAGTATAGCAAGCTTCTGGTCCCCTTCTGTGTAGTGTGTAAGCAAGAGTTGACATTTGCAGTTGGTTCAGACAGTAGTTTTGAATACAGAGTTTGGTTCTCACCAGTAAAAAGTCTGTGTGAAGAGTGATCAACTCTAAGTTCATCTAAGGAATGTTTGGGAGATCAGAGCATGTGTGCTCTTGGGTGTGAAGGGTTTCTTGTGACATGTGAAGCTACAGTCAGCAGAGGTTCAAACCCTTTGGCTTATGGGATGGTGTTTTGTGTTATTGGGTTTCTCTGACTTGCATAGGTTCAAACCCTGTGGAGTTATGATCAGTTAGGAAGCTAGAGTGCATTGGTTTAAACCCAGTGGCTCTTGTGGATTGTGTTTGGGAGTGTCTCTTGGAAGAGTACATTGGTTTTGGGTCAGATTTGTGTGTTTTAAGGGCAAATTGTGTTACACTCTGCATCTGGGATGGTGCATTTGTGATATTGCCTTGAGGCCTAGTGACAAAGTTGCCATCTCCTGTAGCAAAAGTCTAGAAAATTAGAGAGCACATCTGTTTGAAGCATATTCAAGATCTGAGAACTCATCTTATTGACTCCACTGCTTGCTTCTATCACATTATAATCCTCCACAAACTAGAGAGTGTGTGGTTGTAGCATCAAGGGTTAGAGTGTGATTCAGAGTCTGTAGTCTCTGCTTGGTTTTTGAGTCCTTTTAGCTATGCACAGCAACTTGCCTCTTCAATGTTGGTATTAAATGAACTCCTAATTGTCTTGATATTGGTCTTTGTCAATGTTTCTGTGGCTATGGCAGTGCAATAGCAGGTCTCATCTTTATTTCTGGGCTTCTCAGCTTTATCTGGTTATGTTTTGGCTTTATCTGTGACAATTCTGTTCATCCTAATTCCTATAAACTGTCAATCTTTGTCAAAACTATACTTTGTTTCCTTTGTCTGGTCCTATCTCTTGTCAAATCAATTCCTAAAACTGGTCAATACTAATTTCCTGCAAAGCTCATGCTAGAGCTGCCCTATGTCTGTCAATCTGTCAATACAAAAATATGTTCAAACCTATCCTTGCAATACTCACTGTAGAGCTGCCCTATATCTGTCCAATACTATTTGTCTGCTCTTGATGCCCAAATGGGTTTGCTAATGTCTTGTGAAAATGAAAACTGATAAAACTAATCTGATCTTGTGAAATTGAAACTAATTCTTTTCTATAAAACTAAAAGAGGTGAGTACTGCACAGTTATCACTTATGAACATTGAGCAAATGTCAGTAATGAAGTAAAACAATAACAAGAGTCAAAGGTTTTAAGTCGACAGATAATTGTGAAGTGTCTCAGCTTTAATACTTTGTGGCAAATGAAATCACTATTAAATGTGTGCTATCAGTACTGGCATTTGTGAGTGAGTTACTAAGGTAAACAAATTAATGTGTATATGTGGAAGAACAGAATAGAGAGAGTAACTTCTGTAAAGTATGAAAATACTGTGTCTATATAGTAGTTTATAAATAAAATGGTGTCTGTGTGGTATATCTGAAGGGCTATGCATTAGCATATGTGTTTCTGACCTTCTGACTATACAGCAGGTCTTGTGCATTGTCTTATTCATGTCTTTGCCTTTGATTTTCATAGTTCTGGCATTGAAGCTATGCCTTATTTGTGGTTTTGGAGTTGAGAATCAGTGTCAGAAATGGTTGAGTACCATCAAGGTAGCATGTGTGTCAACATCTCATGGTTATACAGCAATAACTGATTAATCCCAAAGTCACCAAAGAGTGTTCTTGCTGTGGAAATCATCAAATTACTGTTATCAAGCCTCTATAATGCTGGATCAATGTTGAGAAGCTCTGCTCACATGGCTGCACCTGTGCACTTTGATGCAGCAATGCCAGAGATGTCAGCAATGTGCTCTGTATCCTGTTATGGTAATAGCAGTGCTAAATCTGCAGATTTAGATCAAAAATGGAGTTTTCAGAGTATTGCTGAGGTATTGAGGTCAGGAAAGCATCAGAAATGCCCTATAAAGTATATATGGATGTGTGTGGAATGATTGGTTTGCTGAAAGTCTACTAAAGGGAGAAATCCACAAAATTAGAGTGTACAGAGCCCTGAGGCTCATCATTGCCTTCTTGTCCATGGTCTTCTTCTCCTT
Organism: Armillaria sp. CMW 4456; assembly: GCA_028551335.1. Classification (NCBI taxonomy): domain Eukaryota; kingdom Fungi; phylum Basidiomycota; class Agaricomycetes; order Agaricales; family Physalacriaceae; genus Armillaria; species Armillaria sp. CMW 4456. The sequence continues at coordinate 28,848 of JANDKJ010000479.1, forward strand.
CCTATTGTTCTCTACTTTCTCTGCAGCTTCCTTATCTGCTGAAGAGGCTAGGTTGCATCTACTCATAGAATAGTGAGTGGAACAGTATGCTATGACACACACTACACCCCACTAATATCAACAACTACCCTCACAAGTGTGATGGAGGGAGTAATTACACACACTCTGTGATTATCTCAATCAATCCAATTGATTTCAATACCCCACAATGTAAGGATGTAGTGAGCTCTCTTCAAAATAAAGTTCTAAGTCTAGGAACTTTTGAACAAGAAGGACTGCTTCAAGACACAACCTGCTTGACAATGCAGACAGATGATACAAGTGCTCCCACAGCACACAGACAGACAGACAGACAGACAGACTTGTTCCAACCTGAACCAACTTTGCACCAAACTTGCTTTTCAAACCACTCCACTAGACACTGATCTAGTGAGCTTGCTACATGTCCATATGTAGGGTTATCAAACTGACTTGTACAAATGATGGCAACCCTTTTTCAAAACAAACAGATAACAGAAATTGAACCAACAGAAACAGATGGGGCTCTCAATGCCCAGAAAACAGACAAACTGAAAACAGACAGATGAAATGGAAATCAATGACTCTCTTTCTGAGCTCTCAACACATTCAAACTCTTCAAGTGCTCAAACAATTAAATCAGTGTCACTGACTCAATATCTCTCTTGTCTTTTGAGCACACAAGTCAAATGTGAGATTATCTCTGTTTTCCTCTAGTGAGCTCACTAAGCTAGTAGATGATACTCAAAGCTACAAACTGGTCCCTTGCTGTTTATGCTCACTTTCAATGTTAACACACAACTAGAGGGCTCACAAACTTGTCCTACTCTATCTACTTTTACTGCTATTTATACTACTTGGTCCAGAATAATACAAATGCATTATAGAAAGTGATAGAAGGAAATTCCTGGAGGCCTAGTCTGCCACTGCCACAGTTGTACTTGTCTCTGAGTCTAGTTCTCCTCATTGGAGATGGTTTCTATAGTGAGCTTGCTGTGTGGTGTACAGAGCTCACTAATTCTCAAGTCCACAGACTTATCTACATGGTGACTCCACATCATTAACCCATGTTTAGTATCTTCAAGGTCTCTCTGGAGCAAGTTGCCATGTCTGACAATGAACAGTGTGTCCTGCACACCCCACATGTAGTGAGCTCACTAAGAACAAGTCCACCTTTATCAGAAGAACATCAGGATCATGGTATCTTATCTCAGGGTGACTCCAGATCTCTTCCTATCATGTTGTGCATCACTTTTAATTGTGAGCAGCTTAATTATCTTCTGATTGCAATGTATCTTTATCCTGGTCTCATGTTTATTAGACAGCAAAGACTGTTTCTGACTTCAGGACAGAGGGATCAGTCTGTATAATCAAGCATGCCTGTCCAGTACAGTGCTATGATTAAGTCCCTGGTTTAGTTCTGCCTTGGGGAATATCACTAGTGTCATTTATAACTGCTCAACAGTTGGTTTATCATCAGAAAGGTATTATCCATAGTGAGCTCTATGTGTGCACTGCATATTTTAGTAAGTTCACTAGGAAATCACAAATTTACATGGGTAAATACATTGCAGGCACAACACTGCTTTCTCCTTTATTTTCTTCTCCTCCTCCTTCTGCTTCCACTCCTCCTCCTTCCACTTAGCTTTCTCCACTGCAAGCCTCTTCTCTTTGAACTCTGCCAACTTCTTATCATGGCTTTCTTGCCTCTCTTTCTCCAAAGCAGCCTCCTGCTCAGCCTCCATGGCCTTTATCTGCTCCAGTTTCCACTCTTCATGAGCAACCACAGCCTTCTTATAGGACCCCACAGTCCCACTCCACTTTGCTGAAAAGTGAAGATGGTGAGTGGAGAGTGAATCTGGGAAAGGTGAGAGCACTGCACACCAAACACCAAAACACAACACACACACCACCTGCTAGTAAGTTTATAGGGTGGGTAAGTTTTCTGGTTAATAGAAATGTACCTTAGCTAGTAGCCAGGACACAATAAAAATATGCAGGATGGGTTATGTGAATATAACTGCTAAATGCTTTCCAGGACACAATAGATCCAAATTCACAACCAAAACTGAGTCCTGGAATCAAATTCCAAACTGTACAACTGCCTGGTGCAGAATAACTGCCACAAGTAAGTATCTGAATGTGACTTATCACTGACACAAAACTGTTCTGAACTGCTGAACAACTGTCTGACTGATTCTTGGGCTGTACTGTGCTTGCAATATGCTCCTGGACTCAATATCAATGGTCACAATTACTTTCTGTGAGACTATGCTCAAAGCTCTTAACCCTAATCCATACTAGATTGCTTTACAGCACTTCTGGGGGCCAGAAAACTTAGTCCCCATACTAATTACAGGCTTATATTTATACTATTCTACTACTAAGCTATTTATATCATTCCTACCTATCCTGGACTAGTTTCCCCATGGCCAGCCAAACTCCTCTGCATTTATGAGTTCATTTGCAGCTATCCAGGCTACTCTCATATGGATATGAGCTCATACATGGGTCCTGAATGATTGATCACCAATCAGGTTGCACAAAACCAGTCCTGGATGCTAAATATAGTCCTGGACTATCAATATATTCAATTCCCTGAGCCTAGAACATTCCTGCTCAATTGTGACACTCTGTAAGGACTGTGCCAGAGAAGGAAGGGAAAAAGAGCCATCCAGAGTCCTAGAAATCTGGACTCCAGACAGGTCCAAGACCTAATGAAGCTATTGGCAACATTACTCTTGAACCAAGGCCTTTAGGAGTGGAAAACATTGGACTCCATCAGAATCTGAGTTTAAGGATGTAGAGGATGTATAGGAGAAGTAGATGGCTTATCCAAGTCAATATTTGAGCTGAAGAACTAGCTATGGAGTACATGGGTGCTTATATACTGTAATTAGATCTGAGCTGGAGTATCTAGGCCTCTGATGTGGAAGGAGGCTAGAAGGGATGTGGAATGTGACTGAGGGCCCAGATGGTAGGACTGGAATCCAGTTTCCACTGGGTCCATGACAGCAGAGGGGCTGTAGTGCAGAACTAAGGTATACTGGAGGAATAAGGTAAGTAGGACTAAGAATAAGGATCTTTATGGGCTGCAGATGGAGTCCAGCAGAGTTCCGAGGGAATAAGTACTAGAATAGGTGTAGGAAGTATCTATAAGTATTGGAGTTAGACATGGATGGAGTCTGACAGAGTTTTGAGCAGATGGCTTGGAATTGGGTGGCATGCATGTAACATGGATGCACCATGTCACTGGTAGCTTCAGTTGGTAGGCAGAGGTGCCAATTTTGGTGACAATCAGGAATGGTCCTACATGCTTGTTGTCAAACTTCTTCTTTGGTCAGGGGAGGTGGAAGTTGGTTGAGTCCAGCCAGACCTTGTCATTGATCTTGTACTTGATGGAGGGTCATTTCCAAGAGTCATAGGTGTCCTTCATTTGCTCTGCTGCTTTCTGTAGGGCATTATGTGTTTCATTATGGATCTTTTTCATTGTTGCAATGAAGTCATTGGCAGCTGGATTTGGTCAAGTGCAGTGGGTGTCTTCTGTTGTGATGCAGGGGTGTCAGCTGTAGTTGACCTCGAATGGGCTCTTGCTGGTGGCAGAGTGAACTTGGTTGTTGTGCTGGAATGCAGCTAGAGGTAGCCATTCTGCCCAGTCATCCTGTTGGTGGTTTATGAAGAGTCAGAGGTATTTTTCAATCTCTTGGTTCGCTTGCTCAGTCTGTCTGTTGGTCTGGGGGTGATATGCAGTTGATGGGTTGCTGGTGATGTCAAGGAGGGTATAGAAGTCCTTGAGGAACTTCGACACAAATTGAGGTCCCCTGTTGCTGATCACCTTCGTCGGCATGCCATGGTGGGCATAGATATGGTCATGAAGGATTTTTGCCCATCCCTTGGATGACAGTTCTGTGTTGCATGTGACAGGTATGATTTCTTTGGAGAATTGGTCAACTATGATGACAATAGCATTGTAGCTGTTGGATTCAGAGAGTCCAGTGATCATGTTGACTGAGATGTGCAACCATGGTTCAGTTGGTACAGTGTTCAGATGGAGTGGGGTGCTCTTGGCCTGTGTGTTCATCTTCATTTGCTGGCACATCTTGCATCCTCACATAGGTCTCGATGTCCTTCCTGAGCTTGGGCCACCAGTAATTTCATTGTACTAGCTCCCTTGTCTTTGTGATCCTGGGGTGTCCTGCAGTGATGTGATTGTGCAAGTATGAGATGATGTCTCCTTGCAGTGCAGTGTCCCTTGGGACATAGATCCTTCCATTGTAGAGCAGGGGTCCTCCTTCTTCAGCAATCCCTCATTTGTGCACAAGGGAGTTGGTGAGGCCCTGATCCCACCATTTCCTGTCCTTGGTAGCCTCCCAAATCCTTTCCTCCATCCTTCCTTCCATTGGCATTGTTACTGCTTGGAGTTGGAGTGAAGTGAAGTAGGCCTTGGGCAGTATGGTCGTTTCATGGTTGTTATTGGTGCCCTGGTTGTGGTCCACTTGGAGACTTAACAAGTTGGCCTTGCGATTGGCAGAGCCAGGTTTGTGATGAAGGGCAAAGTGGTACTCCATGAGTTTGGTCACCCATTGTGCCTGTCATCGGTTCAACTTCTGCAGTTGGCAGAAGTATTGCAGGTTTTGATGATCCAACCAGACCTCAAACAGTTGCACGGTGCCCATGAGGTAATGCCTCCACTTGGCAAGGGCATGCATAATGGCCAGGAGCTCCTTGTTGTAGATCTCATAGTTTCATTCTGTTACCATGAGGGCCTTCAAGAGGAACACAATGGGTCACCACACCATTCCTTGTTGTTGTGACAGGACCACTCCAATTGCCTCTTCACTCAAGTCTGCCTCAACTTGGAACTTCCTGTTGTCAGTTGGGATGGCCAGGACAATGTCCTTTCCCAGCTTCTCCTTCAGCTCCTCAAATGCTTGTTGTTGCACCACTCCCCATACCCATGGTGCCCTCTCAGTCAGCTGTGTCATTGGTTGGACTATTTTGCTGTAGTCCTTGATGAACCATCAATAGAAATTTGTAAAGCCAAGGAAGGATTGTAGTTCCTTCTTCTTGGTCAGTGTCAGCCATTCAGTCACACCTTTCATCTTTACTGCATCCATCTGTATGGATCCTTCACTGACTATCACTTCCAGGTACTCTGTCTCCAGCATCTCAAACTCACACTTCTTTGCCTTGAGGTACAGCTTGTGCTTGTGCAGCATTGCTAGTACCTGTCAGACCAGCCATCAATGTTCATCATGAGACTTGGACATGATTAGAATGTCATCAAGGTAGATAGTTACCTTTCCAGTGGTGACAAGTTCCTTGAATATGTCATTCATCATTCACTGGAAGGTTGCTGGTGAGTTAGTCAGGCCAAAGAACATGATGGTGGGCTCAAAGAGCCCTCGACTGGTGCAGAATGCTGCCTTCCACTCATCTCCCTCCTTGATGCACATGTTGTTGTAGCCCCACTGCACATTGAGTTTGGTGAAGTATTTGGACCCCTTTAATTTGTCCATTAGCTCTGAGATTAGTGGGAGTGGGTACCAATTCTTGATTATCATTTTGTTCAGCTTTCAGTAATCCTGGATGGGGCAGAGTTTCCCATCCTTCTTTTTGATGAAGGGGAACACCATTGGGGATTTGCTAGGCTGAATGCATCCAGTTGTGAGGTTCTCATTGAGGAACTTGTCCAGTTCCTCTTGTTCATGTGGGTTTAAAGGGTAGATTTTGCAGTCAAGAGTGGCCAATGCATTGGGGATTAGCTCGATTGCATGGTCCCATGGTTTGCAGGGTGGTAGTTCATCAAAGTTCTCCTTTGCAAACAAGTTGTGGAAGTCCTAACACCAGTAAGGCACCATCTCTTCGAACATCTTCTCAGGCTTCACCTTATGGGCCTCAGCATCCAAGTCATTGGCAACATGGGCCTGAAGGTGGATCTCCTCAGTCATGTCTATGGCTATTATCATCTCCCCTTCCTCCAGCTCTTTGTCCCATCAGTCTTCAGGGTCCACATCAGGGACAAGGAATGGGTTCTTCTGACAGTGGCAGCAGGTGAATGTCATCATCCCTGTCTTCCAGTTGATGAGGGGGTTGTGATGGGTTAGCCAATCGTGGCCAAGGAAGATATCTTTACTGCCTAGGTCCATGATGGCTAGGTCAATGTGCTCACTGTGGTCTCCAATTTTCATCTGGAGTTCAACATAGGCAGTGATCTCACCTGCTCGGTTTTTGGTTCTGTCAGCATTAAAGATGAAGATGGGATGTGCAGTAGGCCTGGTGAGGAGGCCATGCTTTTCTACAAATGCTTGGTTGATGGAGCTGCCCATGCAGCTGCTGTCAATGAGTGCTGATGCCAAGAGGGTCTGGCAGTTCTCAAGGGTTTCCAACTGAACCTGTGCAAGGAGATCCCTCCCCTGGGACTTAGTGGCATGGATGTATCACTGGGGTCCTTTCAGCTCCTCCAACCATTCTAGTGCCTTAGTGCAGCCTGAGCCTCAGAGCTGCTCAAGGAGTTTATCAGTTACTTCATCCTGGCAGGACTTGTGGACCCAACAACATAGGGTGCCCACCACAGAGGCTAAGGTGAAGAGGGCTCTCCAAGTCCACTCAGCACTCCAAGGCTTGAGCCACTTGCTTGGGTCATGAGGATACTCAGGTGTCAGTGGTTCAACTGGGGGAATGTCATCAGCCACAAGCCCAATGGTTTCACCTGTCTCATGGTCCCAGGGCTTCATCCACCTAGTGCTCATCATAGGGGAAGGGCACCTGTCAGATTGGGATGTAAGGTGTGTCAGAGAATAGTAGTGGTGCCATATGGGGCATGCAGGCCCCTGTTTGGCCCCCCTCACTAGTCAGGATAGCGGTCTTCTTCTTACTTGCTGGGATACTTGTAACCAGTGGTTTGGGCTCCCATGCTAACTCTTCTGCCAAAGTCGGGATCACTTCGGCTGCACCCATTGGGATTGCAGCTTGAGCTTTCTCAGCCAGTGGGATCTTGTTGTGAGCAGTCACAGGGACAGTCATGGTGGGTCCTGCCAACTCCTGTTCATGCTCAGGCTCTTCTTGTGATTCTGATTCATTCCTATCATTGGGGATGAAAAGGGGTGCATAGTGATTGGTAGTTACTACAGGTGTACTATAAGCTTTCTTTGTGGGTTGTGACAACATACTAGAACTAATTTTGTCCATGGCCAAACAAGTGGAATCACTCACTTGTCAGCCACATCTTTTACCTCCTCAATGCAGCTGGTTGAGGGTGTCTTCTCCTTGACAATGGTCTGTGCTTCTTGTTGTAATTGTTTGATGGCAGCACAGATTTGTTCATGTGTTTGGGGTGGTCAGGACTTTCAGAGTTTCAGGTAGTCTTTAACCATATGTTCTTTCTTGTTGCAATTATAGCATTGGCCTTCTCACTTGGCACAGAGGTGGTCAATGTCCATTGGCTGGCCTTGGCCACTGTAAGTCATTCCTGTCCCAGTCCTCCAGTCACCTGAGGAGGGTGTTATTGTTGGTGCTAATGGGCTCATGGACAAGGGGCTCTTGGGGGAATAAGGCTTGTCATGGCACTCAGGATGGATGATGGTGGCAATGACCTTGTGCTTCTGTTGCTCTTGGTCAGAGTCAATGATGCGCTTCTTTCAGTCTTCATATCCAACTGGTACAAAGATTCCAAGGTTGGTGATTTTGTTAAGGAAGTACTCAGGGACACTGGTTTTGAGCACCATGGTCATCTGCCCTCATTCCCCATTGTCTCTTTGCAACTCTGCCTTTCATGCTAGGGACTCCAGCTTCTGGAAGTACTCAGTGGTGGTTTCATGTTCCTGTGCCCATTGGAGGTCAAACATTGCCTTCTGATGTTTCTCTGTTATGGCAGGATCCAGGAACTGGGTGTGGTGATGAGGTGGTCAGATGCTTTAGTGAGTTTGGAATGTAAACTGGGGAATTGTTGTTGGATACTTCTGGAATATTGCAGTGTGAAGAACCAAAATGGAATAGTGGTGTCTCAGCTTTATGTTGGTATTACAGAACAACTAGTTTTGTTTGTAAGTCACTCCTCAGGGTGTTGTGTGTGTTTTTGTGAGCTTTTCTGAGCATGTCCATACTCATAACAATTCAACTGATGAACACAGTGTCATATTCAGGGTTTATGGGACTGATCAAGCTGTCCTATGTTGACTGGCTTGCCATCTGGTGGGGGATTTCTCTCTAGTCTCATGAGAAGTTACTACAGATTCTGATGCTCTGAGTTGCCTTTGGTCTCTGTTATCTGGTCTGGTGTGTGTCATAAAACTGGGAAACTGGCTGGGAAGGAAGATGGGATGTGTAAAACAGCTGTCAGTATTATGTTGGTATTAAATGAACTCCTAATCAGTCTCAGTATAGGTCTGTGTCGATGTTTCTGTGGCTATAGCAGTGCAATAGCAGGTCTTGTCTTTATTTCTGGGCTCCTCAGCTTTATCTGTGACAATTCTTTTCATCCTAATTCCTATAAACTGTCAATCTTTGTCAAAACTATACTTTGTTTCCTTTGTCTGGTCCTATCTCTTGTCAAATTGATTCCTATAACTGGTCAATACTATTTCCTGTGAAGCTCACAATAGAGCTGCCCTATATCTGTCAATTTGTCAATACTAAAATCTGTTCAAAACCTATCCTTGCAACACTTGCAATAGAGCTGCCCTATAACTGTTCAATACTATTTGTCTGCTCTTGATGTCCAAATGGATCCATTAATATCTTGTGAAGTTGAAAACTAATAAAACTAATCTTGTCTTGTGAATGTCAAAGCTAATTCTTTTCTATAAAACTAGAAGAGGTGAGTACCACATGGTTATCACTTACTAACACTGAGCAAGTGTCGGTAATGAGGTAAAACAATGACGAGAGTCAAGGTTTTAAGTTGATGGATGATTGTGAGGTGTCTCAGCTTTACTACTTCAAGCTTGGCTTTGTGGTGAACAAAATCGCTATTAAACATGTGCTATCAGTATTGTTGAAGCTGGGTGAGTTACTGAGGTAAACAAGTCAATGTGTGTATGTGGGGGAACAGAATGAAGAGAGTAACTGTTACGATTTTTACCCCTATTCTGACCCTAACCCCACGTACCATCACGCTATCACCCCTGCTAGACCATACCCGCGAATTGGCGCTTAGCTCCACTCGCTCGCTCGCCTGACCACCATTCTCACCCCCCTTTCTCCTCCCCATTCAGGCTTCTCGCTTGTACTTACCATTCCTTATCAACGTCCACTCCCACCGGTCACTTCTCAAAGGACAAACACCAACGCCATACAATGTACAATAGTAACATACGAACCATGTATTTAAGTAGGACGCTCACACTGGTAGGAAACCAGCTTTGAGCTAAGTTATAAAATACCAACTTACGCTTGACACTCAATCTCAACCTCGCTAAGGACTAAGGACTTAGCCCGCTTTCATGCTAACAAATGACTCACCAGGAATACTCGAACGCAAAGTAACCGGTTGTTTGTTGTTGTTAGAGTCACGTGAAGTTTGGGTCTAACAATTAGCTCAAAGCTTCCCTACCCTCTTTTCTTTACACGCTCGACATGAAAGAAAAGACCGTATGACCTCGCAAAACACAGACCTCGCCCTCTTAACCATCCCCGCTGTCATAGGCCTCTTGGCCCTAGCCATCATCATCTGGTATTACTACCTGGTCCTCGTTAGCTTCTTCCTTCCTTTCATTCGCCTTTTCCATCGCTTCTATGTCATCTTCCCATGCAGGACAGGGCTCGGCCCCAACGTCCGAGGAGCAGGACCGAACCTCCCTCTGGACCCAGAAGTCGAGCAGGACGTGGAAACAGCGACTCGACCCGACTCGCCTCCTCCCCGGGCAGCAATGCCCTACCCCGCCCGCTCCCGCACCAGCCACCATCCACCGATATCCACCGGGGCCGCCTCCGAACCAGCCCCTCCCAGATCCTCCTGCTGATACCACTTCACGAGATTCAAGAAGCGACGCCATTAACCGAGCCAACGCCTTCCATGCTGAGCTTGCCCGATCCGCCCTGGCCACCCATGGAAGGAGATACCGACGCACAGCGATATGTGCGAGAGGTGAGGGCCAGCAAACCGAGCAGCCCACAGCAGGACCTTCTGGCGCACGACGTTCCACCGACACCATCCGTCCACCCAACTACAACGAGCTATCGCCCTTACCCGGCCAGACGGCCATCGCAAGTGAGCCGAACCTCGTCAGGAACATACGCGTCGGCGAGCCCCGAGGTCGACCCCGCTGGCCAGCCGAGGAAACCGACTCCAGCACTGACGAGTCCCGCCACTTCGCCACCCCCGCTGAATCTGCCCAGCCCCTTGTGGCTACCAACCCAGACCCCTTCGAACCCCCGAGAACCACCCTCCCCTTTCCAATCATATCGCCGACGATGACGCCAGCATTCGCTCCATCGTCAACCAACCTCGAGCCTCTACCAGCACCATCCCCCCGGCTCCCATCTCTCTAACTGACACCGGTAATGGGCGAGGACCCGTTCCCCCTACCGACGAGCCCACCTCGGACCCTGGAAGCCCACGATGGCTGGGGGACCCCACTGAGGGACTTTTCCTCGGATTCCCCTCTTCCAGGGTCGATCTCACCGACTCTGAATAGGCCGGAACAACCCAAGTGGGACACGGTAGAACTGTATATACAAAACGCCTCCCACAGTAGCCATAGCAGACTTACCTATACCTAAAACAACAGAAGAAACGTGGGGAGCTTATCTTGATATTACTGTAGCCAAATACCAACGCCTGAAAAAGTACAACGATTCCCAGCCGATTAACACATGTGCCATGTTCCGGGACCAGGAGATCAGGACCCGAAACCTAATCAATCAGGCAAAGGAACGGGCCGCCGCTGCAGTTAACATGAACGAAGAAATCCCCTTCCGTATCACCCTCACCGCCATGGCAGACTCCGTGGCCGCAGGACCATCACAGACCCAGCCACCGGCCCAGGCCCGAGTAGACCCAAGGGCACCAGAAAAGAAGCCATTGAAGGGATCTATCGGGGAATGGGAACGGGACCAGATCAACCAGGCCAACGTCAAAAAGGCCTGAGAAGAACTGCGCATCGCCCTCGCCAAAGCCACCAAGACCCGAGCAGCACCGGGATGGGTCCTGGGCGACACTCCCGGAGGGTCCCCCCACCCATCGGCCCGAGACGAGCTGGCCTCTCTCCCAGGACCCCCTGGGGGACCACCCGACTGGCCTAACGATAACCCAGCCCCTGAGATGGTCGCCGGCAACCTACGGCTGAACGTCAAACCCACCCTTGTCAAAGAACCCGACCCATTCAAAGGCGAATCCGATGACCTCCGATGCTTCATCAACGACTGCGAGCTCTACTACCAAACCTTTGCCGGCTTCTTCTCCGACGGAGGGAAGGTCGTCTTCGCGGTCTCCCATATGGCAGGACGTGCCAAGAACTGGTGGGTCAGTATCCAGGAACAGCTATTCTCCCGCTCCCGCCTGCACCACCGATTCCCCCGCTGGCTCGACTTTAAGGCCGCCCTGTGAAAGCAGTTTGGAGACCCTGCCATCATAGAAAAACACCACAAGGCGATGACGGAGCTCAAATGGAACATCGGAGTAGAGACAGCGGTAGAATACTTCCTGAAGCTGGAGGATCTCGGGAGGAAAGCCGAACTAATCCACGACGTAGGGGAAAGGGGACAGATGACGATGGCACTCAAGATGGGAGTGCCAAAGTCAGTTCGAAACAGGATCACCGACATGGGGATACTGATACCCGACGGATACTTCGATTGGAAGCAGCGTGTTATCGACGGAGACGAGTCCCGACAACGCTCGAAAGTCGTCGACGACATGATCGCCCGCCCCGCCAGGCCAACCCCGTCTACGACCGGAAACGCCCCGGCAACGACACCCGCAACCACCGACAAGCGGACCGGGACAGGGACGACCTATGGGGGACGGGGACAACCGATGGACGTAGACCGAGTCAAGGCCCGCAATGCCGGACTCTGCTACAATTGTAACGAGAAGGGGCACTTCGCACGAGAATGCCCAAAGCCGAAGAAACCATTCAACCGACCGCCGCGCTCCAAGGCGCAGATCCGGGCCGCTATCGAACGACTCGAGAATGAATACTCCACAGCCGAGGAGAAGACGCCCTCGACCAGTGGCATTGAGGAGGTAAAAGACTAGGCCGACGAGCGAGCGATTCCGCTCGGTCAGCCTCGGACGAAATTAGTTCTAGTACGTCGTCGTCTGTTTGTAATAGTACTTATGATACGCCTGTAGTCCCCATGCATTCGAATATACCCGACTTAACGACAAAGAACTTAAAGGAATTGCAGAAGGGACGATCGCAGCCGAAGCTGCACGCCACGACTGTCACAAGGACCGTACAAGCGCCACCGGCGAAGGCAGAGCCATCAACCTTCGAGGGCATGGCCAAGGTGATCCTGACCTCGGCAGAAGAGCTAGCGTGGGAGCCCTCTCCACCGGTCGCAAATGTCCCAGCGAGCAAGAACAAGACCGCTATCCCAGCTAGCGAAGGGGGCCGAACAGGGGCCTGCATGCCCCATACGACGATACCCTCCGTTTCCAAGGTATCTATACCAACACCACACTTCCCATACCACATCGATCAGGACAGCAAATGGACTATGCAGTCCTGGGACCAACAGACCGGCAACCTCATAGGACTCGTGAGCGACGACCACCTGCCCGAGCCGGAAGCTTCCCCCCGATACCTGCACGATCCCGCCGAATGGCTCAAACCTTGGAGCGCCGAGTGGACTTGGCAAAATCTCTATGCCCCGCTCCTGGCGGCCAAGGGCACCCTCTTCAGCTGGATCCACAAGACTCAACAACGGGAGGTGACCGATGATCTTGTCTGACAACTTCAGAAGTCGGACCGATCGACCGCGCTCGAGTGGTTGGAAGAGCTCAGAAACCCGCGACGCTACATTCATGCTACCCAGACACGGGGAAAGGACCTCGTCGCCTCGGTACAATTAGAAACCCTGGAGCGACCCCAAACCTTGGAAGCCACCGCCCTCGTGGATAGCGGGTGTACCGGGAGCTCGATCAACCGGGCATTCGTCGATAAGCACCAACTAATCACCCGACCCACCGCCCATCCGATTCCCGTCTTCAATGCCGACAGAACCCGAAACCGTGCCGGCAAAATAACCGCCTACATCGAGCTCCGCCTAAAGATCGGCGACCACGCCGAACGAATTGATCTAGCAGTGACAGACCTGGGGGACAAAGACCTATTCCTCAGACATGACTGGCTGAAACGCCACAACCCCCTGATCGATTGGGGGACAGGGCGCATCACCTTTGGTCGGTGTCGCTGCAACCGCCTAATTCTCACATTACCAGACGCCGATGAAGACCCATGGGATGAGGAGCTGGAGGATGGAGACACCATTCTGGCCGTCGAAATGACAGAGGAGATACGCTTGCGTGCCCACGTCGCCAACGACCTGGCCGCCAAGGCTCATGAACAAAGAATGGAACGGACGTTCGAGGAGCTCGTCCCCGAGTGGTGCCGAGACTTCCATGACCTATTCTCGAAGGACAACTTTGACGAACTACCACCCCGCAAACCCTGGGACCACGCCATCGAACTCATTCCCAACGCCAAATCCACTCTCGACTGCAAGATATATCCCTTATCGCCCAAAGAGCAGGCGGAGTTGGATGACTTCCTAGACGAGAACCTCCGCACTGGGAGGATCCGCCCTAGTAAATCCCCCATGGCATCCCCATTCTTCTTCGTCAAAAAGAAGGATGGGAGACTCCGACCGGTCCAAGACTATCGCAAACTCAATGAGATGACAATCAAAAATCGATACCCGCTACCGCTCATCTCAGAGCTGATGGACAAGCTGAAGGGGGCCAAGTATTTCACCAAGCTTGATGTACGATGGGGATACAATAATGTATGGATTAAAGAGGGAGACGAATGGAAGGCGGCATTCCGAACGAACCAAGGACTGTTCGAACCAACAGTCATGTTCTTCGGACTAACCAACTCGCTGGCGACGTTTCAGTGGATGATGAACGACATCTTCAAGGATCTCATTGCCACTGGCAAGGTCACCATTTACCTCGACGACATCCTAATCATGACGAAGGACCGAGCTGAGCACCGGCGACTCGTACGCCAGGTCCTGACAACACTTCGACGACACAAACTATATCTCAAGGCCGAGAAATGCGAATTCGAGACGCTCGAGACAGAGTATCTAGGGGTAATCGTGAGCGAAGGATCCATAAGAATGGACGAGATAAAGACACGAGGGGTAATGGAGTGGCCAACACCGACGAAGAAGAAGGAGCTGCAATCCTTCCTTGGGTTCACCAACTTCTACCGGAGATTCGTCAAAGACTACAGCAAAATAGTGCGACCAATGACGAAGCTGACGGGGAAGGAGCCGTGGACATGGGGAGCAGCACAACAACAAGCATTCGAGGAGTTGAAGAAACGGTTGGCCCTGAGACGTTGTTCTGGCCATACCCACCGACGAGGGGAAGTTCCGGATAGAGGCAGACTCCAGTGACGGAGCAATCGGGGCAGTACTATCGCAACAGCAGGGGACGACATGGAGACCGGTCGCCTTCCTTTCGAAAGCCTTATCCGTCACCGAACGAAACTACGAGATCTACGACAAGGAGCTGCTTGCAATCATGCTCGCCCTCGCCGAGTGGAGACACTATCTCATGGGCACCGCCCAAACCTTTGAAATCTGGTCCGACCACCAAAATCTCCAGTACTTCCGCCAACCACAAAAGCTTAATCGGCGACAAGCCAGGTGGGTCACTGAACTTGGCGAGTACCACTTCACACTCCACCATAAACCAGGCATGGCCAACCGAAAGGCAGACCTATTGAGCCGACGAGCAGACCACGACCGGGGAGTCGACGACAACCGGGAAACTGTCGTCCTCCCCGACTCGCTCTTCTTCCATGCTCTCACCATGCCCAGCGAAGGGGACATCGAAGAAAGGATACGAGAGGCGACCAAGAAGGAGACAATGTGGGACGCTGGGATCGCGGAATCACTATCGCACAAACGAGGGATTACCAAACGAGACGGCCTACTCGAATATGACGGCAGACTGTACGTACTGAAGGACCTCACCCTTCGCGGCGAACTAATATCCCACCACCACGACCACATTACCGCCAGCCACCCGGGGATTGCAAAAACCAAGGAACTCGTACAGCGCAACTACTGGTGGCCCAAACTCGGAGCCGACGTTGAGAAATATGTAAAGGGATGCGAAGTCTGCCAACGCACAAAGACAATCACGCGAGCCAGACCGACGCCCCTTCACCCAAACGAAGTACCCGAAGCACCATGGATGCACATCAGCGTCAACATGATCACGGGCTTGCCCGAGTCAGGCAGACACGACGCCATCCTACTGATCGTCGACCGGTTTTCCAAAGAAATTGTACCAGTCGCCTGCACCACCACCTTAACGTCAGAAGGATGGGCCAGAATACTCAGGGACCATGTCTATGCCTGACATGGAATGCCCCAAAAGATCATCAGCGACCGAGGACCCCAATTCGTCTCAAAATTTATCAATGACCTCTACCATCTCCTCGACATACACGCGAACCCATCCACAGCCTATCACCCCCAGACGGACAGACAAACGGAACGAGCCAACCAAGAAGTAGAAAAATACCTACGGCTGTTCATCAACCATCGACAAAACAACTGGCCCGACTGGCTGCCCCTGGCGGCGTTCCAACACAACAACCAAATCCACTCGGCCACCGGCAAGAGCCCATTCTTCATCAATCACAGTATCCACCCTCGTCTCACCACTTCGAATACCCACCAACTACAAAAAACACCTGCCGCCAACAACTTTGCCGCAACAATGAGCAAGATACACATCGAAACCAAGAACGCGCTGGAAAAGGCAGCAGAAAAGATGAAGATCCAATATGACGCACGGAAACGAGAAGCGCAGAACTATAACATAGGGGAGAAGGTTTGGCTTGACATGACAAACCTACACTTACCACGACCAAAGAAGAAGCTAGACGACAAACGAGTCGGACCATTCCCGATCCTCGCCAAGGTCGGAGCATCAGCATATAAACTAAAGCTGCCAACGTCGTGGTGAATCCATCCAGTCTTCAACGAAGGGCTACTCACTCCATACGTGCCACCAGCCTTCCCCTCGCAAACCAAACAACCACCGCCACCACCAGAAATAATCAACGACAAGGAAGAGTATGAAGTAGAAGCCGTAATCGACACCCGCACATGACGAGTACGAGGAAAGAAAAATCAACCATCACGCGTCGTCACAGACTACCTCGTCAAATGGAAGGGATATGGGGACGAAGAAAACCAGTGGGTATGCGAGGACCAACTAACCAATGCCCAAGAAGCAATCAGCGACTTCGTGAATCATAACCAAAGGGTAGGGTTTGTGGCAGTCAGGACGACTGCCTTAACGAGGGGGTAATGTTACGATTTTTACCCCTATTCTGACCCTAACCCCATGTACCATCATGCTATCACCCCTGCTAGACCATACCCACGAATCGGCGCTTAGCTCCACTCGCTCGCTCGCCTGACCACCGTTCTCGCCCCCCTTTCTCCTCCCCATTCAGGCTTCTCGCTTGTACTTACCATTCCTTATCAACGTCCACTCCCACCGGTCACTTCTCAAAGGACAAACACCAACGCCATACAATGTACAATAGTAACATACGAACCATGTATTTAAGTAGGATGCTCGCACTGGTAGGAAACCAGCTTCGAGCTAAGTTATAAAATACCAACTTATGCTTGACACTCAATCTCAACCTCGCTAAGGACTAAGGACTTAGCCCGCTTTCGCGCTAACAAACGACTCACTGGGAATACTCAAACGTGAAGTAACCAGTTGTTTGTTGTTGTTAGAGTCACGTGAAGTTTGGGTCTAACAGTAACTATTGTAAAGTATGAAATTACTGGGTTTATATAGTAGTTTATAAATAAAATGGCATCTGTGTGGTATATCTGAAGGGCTATGCATTAGCATATGAGTTTCTAACCTTCTGACTATACAGCAGGTCTTGTGTGTCATCTTATTCATGTCTGTGCCTTTGATTTTCATAGTCCAGCATTGAAACTATGCCCTATTTGTGGTGTTGGAGTTGTTAATAGTCATCGGAAATGACTGAGTACCATCCAAATAGCATGTGCATCGATGTCTCATGGTTATACAGCAATAACCAATTAATTCCAAAGTTGCCAAAGAGTGTTTGTGCTGCAGAAATCGTCAAATTGCTGTTATCAAGCCCCTATGATTGCCGGATCAATGTCAAGAAGCTCTGCTCACATGGCTGCACCTTTGCACTTTGATGTGGCAATGCCAGAGATGTCAGCAATGTGCTCTATGTCCTATTGTGGTAATGGCAGCACTAAATCTGTGGATTTAGGTCAAAAATGGAGTTCTCAGGGTATTGCCAAGGTATTGAGGTCGGGAAAGCATCAGAAAAGCCCTATTCTGAGTCCTTGTGACTCAGTCTTAGTAGTGCAAACCCCCCCATGGGAATTTTCTAAAGTGAAAGATATTTTACAGATAAGATAAGATATAAGATAAGATAAGATATAAGATAAGATAATATTAATTTCTATATATGTATATAATTTTCAAATATCTTTCTATATCTGGTATATCTAATGACACATAAGAGTGAATTTCAAAAATATTTCCTTTTCTTGGTCTAAACTGATTGCCAATGTGCCAAGGTCACTGTATAAGAGTGAATTTCAAAAATATTTCCTTTTCTTGGTCTAAACTTGCAGCAATTGCCATTATAATTTGAATTAATATCTGCCAAATTGCCAAGGTCACTGTATAAGAGTGAATTTCAAAAATATTTCCTTTTCTTGGTCTAAACTTGTGGCAATTGCCATGATAATTTGAATTAATATCTGCTGAATTGCCAAGGTCACTGTATGAGAGTGAATTTCAAAAATATTTCCTTTTCTTGGTCTAAACTTGCAGCAATTGCCATTATAATTTGAATTAATATCTGCCAAATTGCCAAGGTCACTGTATAAGAGTGAATTTCAAAAATATTTCCTTTTCTTGGTCTAAACTTGCAGCAATTGCCATTATAATTTGAATTAATATCTGCCAAATTGCC
>JANDKJ010000480.1:0-48212 GCA_028551335.1 Armillaria sp. CMW 4456
CTAGAAACCAGGGATCAGAATTAAACTTCGCCCGAGCAAAATGCCAATCCCTGTAGGAAATGGCAATAACATGTAACGCAACTTGAAGGACTACGGTGGCAGTGACTGCAAGATGGCGCGCCCCACGGCGCTGTGGTGTAGTGGCAGCACTTGGGATTTGAAAAGGAGAGTAGAAGCTTTATTTCTTTCCCACAACGCAGGTTCGAACCCTGCTAGTGCCTGTGCCCCAAGAGGTTATCGCTTTTTTGTGGGCGAGAGTCGAGACTGGACAGCCCAACATTGTCGGGGCCCGGGGGGCCGACTTAGGAGTCCCGACAATGGACATTGGACAAGGCATTGAAGACAAATTTCAACAATCAAGATTCAAATTTTAAGGCTCGAGTGAGTCGAGTCTCACTGTGACTACTAACTCGCACAATTCAAGAATTTGATTTTGCCTGTACCAGGGTCCGGGGATCAAGCGTTGAGTCTGACTGACGCCAGTATCGAGGATGGCTGGCCTTCGCATGTGGTGTGTGGTACCTTTATTTTAACAGCCGTATTCTGCGAGCCACATTTATATTCATGTGCCGACCTATCACAACACTAAAATGCGAAGGTGCGGTGCTGAGACGAATATATGCTGGTAGATGTCGAAAACAGAGGGTCAGCTGTCTTCTTCCAATAGGCCAATGTTCAATTGCAATAAAGCCTGCGAAGGATACCGGTATTGTCTCTGTATGTGGTGGTAATAGTAAGCTCACCGCAACATGGCTTACTCGTTCACCGTTCTCTGGTGCCAACGTCCCATTCTAACAAACAATGAGCCGAACAGATGAGGTATCGGCGGATAGGCAGTTCCTTCCAATAACTATCTATGGTATATAGATCATGATAAGCACCGGTTCCCTTACGACAAACAAGGATTGATTTGAAGAAGCTGATGTGTGTGAGTAGTAAAATCAAATAAAGTAAGAAAGCAAGATGCGAACGAAAGCAAAAATACAAGCGAAGGTGAAATTTTTAATCCGAAAAAAAAAATTCCAGGCATAAAAATCATAAATTGGTCCTCGTTATGGGTGATCACTGTCTGAGATATCTGTCTTCGTTTCCATAAGCGTAAGCCGGGGGCGGCAGCACGCTCGGGTCGGGTTCAAACTCGTAGGCATCGAAGGCGCCTTTACGGAAACCTTTCTTATCTCGGGACCAAGGGGACGCGGGGGTAGGGTCACCAACGCCCCGAGGTTTGAACGGCGCTCGAGGATCAGAGAACGTCCACACCCCATCTGGTCTCCGATTCGCTATACGCATATTGGATCCCGGTGTGTGCACTGCGGAAGCTTCTCAGTACAGCCAACGGCGACCATCAACGGAGTTAGTACGCACCAAATTGTGGCGTCTCTCCACCCGACGAGCCAAACGGTGTTATCCGTGAAGCGATATGGGAGCGGTCGACTACCGTAGCGTGTCTGGAGAAGACGTAGCCTTGCGAGCCTGAATCGGACTTGCGACGTCGGAAGGTGAAGAAGAGGATCATGGCGATGACTAGGACGGCAATAGAGACGAGGATAACACCAGCGATGAGCGGCCGCTTGTCAGTGGAAGACGGGTTTGTAGAGACAGTGGGCGTCGAGGACGAGGACGATATCGTGGATGACATGATATACTGACTCGTTTAGTAGGCGCAAATTTGAACAAAAAGGCAACGCACGTATTTCCAGCTTTACCAAAAAATCTTTACACCCTCCAGCAACGATAGGGATCCCAGAACCCCGGTTAATGCCCTTGACAGTCGGAAAAGAAGTAAAGCAAGCGCCTGTGAAAAGATGATCATGAGAGTCACATCAATTGATATGTCAGAATTGGACCCACCTGATGAAGGACAGCAAAAATCAGGCAGGACTTGGGGAAGGTCAGAGATAGAGGAAAGGGGGCTTGGGGATGGTGGAAGGAGGAAGGAGGAGGAAGGGTCCAACCGTGAAAAGGCACCATAATTCTTCCATGTGGTACCTGATACCGCCCTCGCATCGAATAGGCAAATGCCGACGGATCACGTGAATATCACGTCGCGTTGACCCGGGACGAATTACAAGTGTTCTTCACATACTCTTCACAGGAATGCTCCAGTCGTGCACCAGAAACCAGGAGAGGGCCCAAAAATACAAGCACCTAAATTCCTTATGTTGTTCTCACACTGAGCTCTCCACAGACTTTATTTTACGCTGGTTATGCTTGTACGATGACGGCTAAGGGCCCGAACTGAGCGATACTCCGTAACGGTTGCAATATTGTCCTTTTGCAGCAACGTATCTTGGTTCCAGATATCAAAACCTGAGAAGGGTAGTCTTCAAAGGATGAACAAAATCTACGCTTCGGAACAGAGTGTATAACAACAGTGGCAGCTGGCCAAATAATACTGTTGCTGGATGGCTATTAATTAATCGAGTTTGAAAAGCTTATGTGAGCAATTCGCCTCGATTTCTGACTGGCAACAAAGACCCTTATCTTACCGCCATCACGTCTTGTTTTTCCAGCTTACACCTTTCTTCCGTTCCAGGCATGGTTACTACAACGAGACGAATGACACGAGAGTTACTGGCACCATCAACCTTGACAAGCCTCTCAAACGAGCTCCTATAGACAGTATTCAACCATGTCGAGCGCATGCATTTGTTATCACTCGCATGCCTTTGACGTAGGCTGAACGCGGTAGCAATGTGCCATCAAGATCTTTATTAGTTTAGGGTGGTCCCAATTTTTGTCTTATTGTGCCTGAACTCTTCCTTTTACACATACGCCATGTAATTCCCTCCAAAGTGTCATATTCTCAATGACAAGCTGGCTTCGGTGAATAATAGGTTAGTCAAGACATTTTGCATGGCAACATTTGAAAATAGCACACCAAAGAAAATATGACTATTGACTGAAACATGAGATCTGAACCATGCATGTAGAAACGAATCATGGGCAGGGAGCAACTACATGGGGCAATAACTCCAGCTCGATAGAAAATAACGGGGGCTAATGGCAAGTAACTTTGCTAGGATATACTATTTACATGATTATCCGTTTCCGTGCATTATTGCCCAGTCACGGTGTAGCACACTCTGCGTATCGTATCTACCGAATCTCCGGAATGAATGCCAGGAAACGGACCGATGAAAAATCTGAGAGTGTAGAATACTAATGCCTGATATGGATGGCTACACAGAGATACCGGCAGTAAACCATTTTCAGGGTCTACCATCTTTTCCTTCACATGTTGTGCCCTAAATCGATACATGTTTCGCACCACAAACTAAACATATCAAACCTGAAAGAATGACCTCTGGATGGATTCCAATTATTGCACCAGTTATCACTTTAGCTCCGGTCAAGACACTTGAGAAGCTTGAAAACTATGTCCGTCGACGCAATCCTCCCATGGCATCTGGCAAGAAACAACCCTTATTTTTCAACAGTGTTATGTGCTTCTTCATCCTATCTTTTTCCTTTTTAATATTCAATGATAGGCGCCAATCCGTCCGGGGAAGATATTTCCGCTTCGAATGAAAGTCCGTGAGTGATTTAATTACTGTCATAGCTAATTATACCTTTGAGGTGGTTTCAATTCTGCCATTCTGGATCAAGCTCAAGTCAAGATATCACCCGGGGAGTACCAACATCCGTTTGTATATAAGGCAATCCACAACAATGAGATCCGACCGTGTCGGTATTTTCTTTTACAATATGCTTTGTGAATACAGTGCTTCAACCAATTTTCTAGGTCAAGTTATTGTAACTCGCTGGGGCTATTTCCTGCGCTGAGGAAGCTCTTGGGGATTTTTTAGTTTTCGGGCTCAAGCTAAAACACGCCTGGATATAAGGTCGAAGCTGAGGTAAAGCGGAAATCGCGATGCACGTACCCATCTGCAGATGCAACGTCTTCCGGAGGAGAGATTACCTGCTGAAAACTGATACTATCTGCTGCTTTCGTCGGTCCATAATCAGTTGAAGGAATTCATAATATAAGGGAGAGGTTACGGACGTTTCTCTGATTCGTTTGGTTTTGAAATATTTCCTGCATCTGCCTCTCGACCACGGCGCGTCTCGCTTAACGGAACAACAGGAATCTCTGATACAGTTCCCACTGTCGAATCTTCATTCCCATCTTGTTCTGCTGTATCATAGCATCAGCATACTGAGATACATGTAAGTTCAAGATGTATGACCTTCTGGTGCCAGTGTATCCGGAATGTGTGACGACCATAAAATGCTCAGCTGTTCACTTCCAGCTGCAGCAGGAATATACTCCGAGTCAAAATCTAGGAGGTCGAAATGGTCCAATTTGGAAAGGATTCTAGGACTTGGCATGGCGAGGTTGAAAACCGGGACAGATCTTGTTTCGTTAGTTTGTCTAGTGTTTATAGCAATATTCTTTGAGAATCTGTCTTTCCACGAAGAAAAATGGGTCGCAGCTCTCAAGCGCTCAGAAGGTACATTTGTTGATGTTCACTAAGTTGGATATTGATCCTATCTTTATGAAATGTTATTAAACATGTATAGAAGGAAAAAAAGGCACATGCGCTACAAGGTCCCCGTGTCCTATCATCTTCTGGTTAAAGATTCTGGGGTCCCTGGCGTGGGATTGGGATATTCCCGACTGTCGACATTCCGAGGCTAAGCTTATTAAAGGCTACCACATGGATGGGTCACTGGAAAGCTCTCATTCCGGTGGTGTGTACTACTGAAAGGAGGTGAGAAATTTCTGGATTAATTTATTAGAGGAGCTCGGCTTAAGCATTGCTTGCGTGAAGGAGATTTATTTCCGTACTTGTATCTTTTTTTGCAAAACACCGTTGAATTTTTCATTTTTAAATCAACAGATGCTGAAAGAGGTTAGAGACGAATTCTGGCGCTACAATTCAACCATTTAATTACCGATGGAAAGATCTAGAGGATGAAAACCAGCGCAAACCACCCCTGGCGGAGGACAAGAGTCGCCGGGGAGAAAGTAGCAATGGAAAATCCGTCAACAAACGCCTTTTTACAGCGTCTCGACGCAGCTAAAGGAGAAATACTTTTCATTCAAAGTGCCGGATATCGGCTAAGGTGGAAAAGTGGGTTGTTGAAATATAGAAGCTTCGTGGTATCGATTTTTCCCACGTTGAGAACCGCTTCTTGTTATTTTTAAGAAATTCGAGAGCAGTCGTAGAGAGGTTGATGTAGTTTCTGGGATATCTCTGTGTATATAAAATACACATAGAACGGCGTCCCAGAACGAGAAGATCATTTTAATAAATTCAGGCATGTACCGTATGTCCTGACATCTCTATATGGATCAGGCGGTTGTTTACCATATCTAACTTTAGCAAAAGATTGTTTTGTGTGAATAGAACACAGAGCTAGGCGCCTTACTAATGCTTCCAGTCTGTCCTTCTGTACAATGTGATGACGAAGATGATGTGCTTTGTATCATGAACTGTGAACCTGAGAAATTTTATTTTCAAGGGGTGGCAATATATACAGCCTCCACTGTGGATCCTGGAGGTTTTCTGGAAGATTCAATCAAACTTCTAGCAATAGCGATGGAAGTGATAACTCCATGAATGCACTGGTTATACTACTGCATTCCTTTGGGGTTCATTCAGTTTGACCTGTCATACAATCGAAGCCAAGGGCAGTGGCATGGTCAATGGATCGATGTCCACAGCCCACCTGCCTCGAATGTCAGTATTGCAGGCACCATCTGTATGTGTAGGTCATTTCAAGGCTGGAAGTACCTTGAAGGAATATCCTACTTCATCACAAGGTTAGACTCGAACGTAATCCGAGAAAATGAACGGTTATAAAAAAGTGAGCGTAACCATTATGAAGGGAAGCTCGTCCAATTGATCCTTCTCGTATGACATGAGACGTAGCCTGCTGTGAAGGAATGCAGAAGCTGTATCTGATAAAAGCTGTTGCACTCACCCGGCTCTATACTCGGTGATAAAGATTCATTCAGATCTGATGCCGGATGGGAAAACATACACAGAAACAAAGAGGTACCACAAGGTCATTGTTGGACAACTGGGTGTGGAGACTTATCGGCGAGGATTATGATCGGGTTTTCGGCCTATTCGGACCGCATCTCACGTGATTCATAGATTTTTTTTTTTTTTGTGGAACGTTATCAGCATCATACACCTCGCGCTGTGAGGGCTTCCCATCCAGCGGGTTGGTGCGCCGGGGGCGCTGTACTTAGCCCGTTGATGAGTCAAGGAACGCATCCTCATTTATGATGTTTAGTCTGTCACTAAACCGAGAGCCAAGTTGTTTACTACCACACGAGGTGAATGCCGTTTACGCACTGGCTTCCGTTATTGTTGGGCAAGCCACGTGTAGGGCTCCATCGAATGGGCTCAGGTAAGTACTATTAGTATCTTGCCATCCTTGCTCATTTGATTATACCTACTAACACCCCGCTGTCCTCAGTCCAATCTTTTTGCAGTGAGTTCTCATTTAACAGTGTCCCCTGCCATGTCTCAAGGACGAGGAATCTCTTAATAGCTCTCTTTCCAAATCTCCGTCTGTCGGACAAGAGGCGGTCCATCTTCATGCATCTATTCATCGCGTGGAGCCACCTCTGTTCTATTTCCCTTGGTGTGAAGCTCTCCTTTTCATTGATAACCCTGTCATTCCTCATCTTCCATATCAGGTGTGCGGATTCCGATATCAATATTCTGCAAAATCTCTCTGTGCCAACTTTGTTCCGTCTATTTTGTATGTTCGAGGGTTTTATTCCACATGACATTATTATCCCCTTGGATATTACTAGTGTCATGCCTGTCTTTTGTAGCCAGAGCTGTTTGGCTAGTCCCCATATCTCATTCTGTCCAGGTGTATCACAGCTTGTAAGAATGTGATCCATGCTTTCTTCAACTCCACACGTTTTGCATTCACATCTATCTTTGAGGTTTTTGATATGGCGCCAGTGTCTTCCTACTATGTAGCCATCATGCACCGTCATCCATAGGAAGAAACATGTGGATCGGTTGAAATCTTTCCTTCGTAATGAGGTCCATAGTTCGTCTTTCATGACTTCTGCATTGTTTCTTTCACTGGCCGCTGCCAGGGCTAACCGGACATTGGTCTTTGTATCTTTTCGGTCCAGTTTGGACTGGTAGGAGTTGGTCAGCAGCTTGGTTCTCTTTATTATTCTGTAGGCTGAGGACTGCCAAAGTGCTGCCAGTTTGGCGCCTCGCATCTTTAAGGGTGGGGGAATTGTCATATCAATAATGTCTGGGGTCTCCTTCTCAGCTGCGATTCCTGCTAGTCTGTCCGCACCTTCATTTCCAGGGTCTCCGGAATGGCCTTTGACCCAGTGGAGCCAGGTTGTTGCCTTGCATGCTCTGTATCTCACTATCGTTGTTTCAAGCAGGTGACTGTTGCTTACTAGGTAGTAACCTTCGTTTTCCCACTTAATGAACTGTCCCTTCAGGCCATTTAATACATATTTCGAGTCACTGACTAGCTCCATGTTGCAGTGTACATTTACATCCTCTGCTGCAGTCTTTGCGCTGACAATTTCTGCCGCCTGGTTCGTCCATCCTATTTCAGTTGGGAGGTGGATCTTTCTGTTCCTTGGGTTGTCCTCTCCAAAGAATATACCTGAGCCTGCTGTTGATTGGTCATCTCCAGTCTTTATGGCAGAGCTGTCAGTGTATATGGTCATGAGTTTGTCTTCTCTTGTTCCACCCTGTGTTGGGGTATATCTCTCAGTGCATTTGTCTCCTTCTGCAAAGATCTGGAATCCATCTGTTAGCAGACCTCATGTGACTATTTGGGGTTGGAAGATCTCAGTATCCTCGTCGTATTCTCCAATTGGCTCAGTTAATCCAGGTAGCAGTATTCTCAGATCCCATTTCAGGGGTAAGGCATCTAGTAGGCTTTTTGCCTTCAGCATGCACTTCCATGGGGCCCTGCAGCCTGTCTCTTCTCTTATTCGTCTACAGTTTGGGCATGCACATTGTCCTCTTCGTGAGTGTTGAGTCTTTGTGAGGAGTTCTGTGAGCCTTTCTGCATCTCCGACTGTCTTGATCCCATGGTTTTTTCTCATGCATTTGGCTTGTTCACCTCTGCTGAACATTCCTCTTGTTGCTTTGGATTTGATGTGGAACCAGAATGGCATCTGGCAGGTTATGTTCTGATCTAATAGTATTCCATCCATGCATGTCCCATGTTTCTTGGCAATTTTAATCATTTGTTTCAGATCTTCAGGGAGTTTTGCCATGCTGGTCTTCCAAGATTGGAGGAAGACGTTTGTCTTGTCTTTTAGGTCAACATTGTCTTCTGTTGTGGGGGCAGTGTGTGCTATTATTGTGTCAGTGATGTTTGCCCATGTTGGGCACTTTGGGCCAAAGCTTAAGTAGGACTGGAGCCAGGTTATGGTGATAGCTTCATTCCTCGCTGGGATATCCAGTAGATTCCGGCCTCCTTCCTTTATAGGTGCATAGACAGTCTGTTTATTCACATTGATTTTATTCTTGTTGTCCCATAGGAACTTCCTTGTTTGACGTTCTAGTCGTTGTTCCATGCATGCAGGCATCCCCTGTACTTTTGTCAAGTATTGTGTGATGCCTCCTATCACCATCAATACTATCAGCCATCTCCCTTCCATTGTCGGGTGTCCAAGATCCCATCGTGCTAGATTTTCTTCAATCTTGTCCAGTGCACAGTGATGAGGTGGTCAGATGGTTTAGTGATCTCTGAACATAAACTGGTGAATAGTTGTCAGATACTTCTGGAATATTGCCGTGTGAAGAACCAAAATGGAAACAGTGGGGTCTCGGCTTTGTGTCGGTATTACAGAACAACTAGTTTTGTTCATAAGTCACTCCTTGGGTGTGTTGTTTGTTTGTGCATGAGCTTTCTGAGTACCTCTGTACTCGTGTCGATTCCACTGGCAAAACACTATACATATTCGGTACTGGACGAATCAGGCTGTCCTACATTGACTGGCTTGTCGTCTTTGGGGGGACTTCTCTCTAGTCTCATGAGAAGTTACTACAGATTCTGACACTCTGAGTCGCCTTTGGTCTCTGTTATCTGGTCTGGTGTGTGTCATAAAACTGGGAAACTGGATGGGAAAGAAACTGGAATGTGTAAAACATCTGTCGGTATTATGTCAGTATTAAATGAGCTCCTAATCGTCTCGGTATGGGTCTGTGTCAATGTTTCTGTGGCTATGGCAGTGCAATAGTGGGTCTTGTCTTTATTTCTGGTCTCCTCGGCTTTATCTGTGACAATTCTGTTTGTCCTAATTCCTATAAACTGTCAATCTCTGTCAAACTATACTTTGTTTCCTTTGTCCGGTCCTATCTCTTGTCAAATCAATTCCTATAACTGGTCAATACTATTTCTTGTGAAGCTCACAATAGAGCTGCCCTATATCTGTCAATCTGTCAATACTAAATCTGTTCAAAACCTATCCTTGCAACGCTCGCAATAGAGCTGCCCTACAACTATCCAATACTATTTGTCTGCTCTTGATGCCCAAATGGGTTTGCTAATGTCTTGTGAAAATGAAAACTGTTAAAACTAATCTGATCTTGTGAAATTGAAACTAATTCTTTCCTATAAAACTAAAAGAGGTGAGTACTGCACGGTTATCACTTACTAACACTGAGCAAATGCCAGTAATGAAGTAAAACAATGACGAGAGTCAAGGTTTTAAGTCGATGGATGGTGGTGAAGCGTCTCGGCTTTAACTACATCAAGCTCAGCTTTGTGGCGAATGAAATCGCTATTAAACGTGTACTATCAGTATTGTCGAAGCTGGGTGAGTTACTGAGGTAAACAAGTCGATATGTGTACATGGGGGAACAGAATAGAGGAAGTAACTAGTGTACAGTATGAAATTACCGTGTTTATATAGTAAGATATAAATAAATGGTGTCCTTGTGGTATATCTGAAGGGCTATGCATTAGCATATGTGTTTCTGACCTTCTGACTATACAGCAGGTCTTGTGTGTTGTCTTATTCATGTCTGTGCCTTTGATTTTCGTAGTTCCGGCATTAGATTATGCCTTATTCATAGTGTCAGAGTTGAGAATACTCGTCAGAAATGACTGAGTACCGCCAAAGTATCATGTGCATCGACATCTCATGGTTATACAGCAATAACCAATTAATTCCGAAGTCACCAAAGGGTGTTCGTGCTGCGGAAATCATCAAATTGCTGTGATGAAGCCCCTATGATCGCCAGATCAATGTTGAGAAGCTCCGCTCATGTGGCCGTGCCTTTGCGCTTTGATGCATCAATGCCAGAGATGTCGGCAATGCACTCTAGGTCCTATTGTGGTAATGGCAGCACTAAATCTGTGGCTTTAGGTCAAAATTGGAGTTGTCAGGGTATTGCCGAGGTATTGGCATCAGGAAAGTGTCGGAAAAGCCCTATAAAGTATATATGGGCTTGTGTGGAATGATTGGTTTGCTGAAAGTCTGCTAAAGGGATAAATCTGTGAAATTGGAGCATACAGAGCCCTGAGGCTCATCAATGGGTCCATATTCCTGCTTGCTCTATCTCTGAGCCTACCCATGTGCCAAGGGTATGTATGGGTTCTCCATCTCTTGCTATTCTGATGCTTCTGGGGATGGAGGTTCCAGACATGTCTTGTCCCGCTGAATTCCTTAGTCCATGTACTGCTGCTTGATGCGCTGGTGAACCTATTGGTAGGATCTCAGTCTTGTCTATGTTGAATTTCGCTCCTGAAGCTTTACACCATTTGTCCAGGATGTCCGTCAGTTTCAACATGTCATCGTGTTTATTGAGGTAGACGGTTGTGTCATCTGCAAACAGTGTTGCTATTGTTCTGTGTCCGGTCCCCAGTATTTCGAAGCCTTTTAGGTCTGATTGGCATAGCATCTCTGCTAGTGGTTCTATAGCAAGGTCAAACAGGAGACATGATAGAGGGTCCCCTTGGCAGACACCTCTAGTGACTTTGAAAGGTGTTGTGCTTCTTATTCCATTGATGTATACTGACATATATGCGTCTGCATATAGGGATCTTATTGTATTATGTTAGACCCAACCTTCACATGATCTCTAACAATGACAAACAACTGGTTACTTCGTGTTTGAGTATTCCCGGTGCGTCACTTGCTAGCATGAAGTTGAGACTAAGGTCCTAGTTCTTTGGCCTTAGTGGGATATATGAGTTTCGAGTAAGTTGGTATGAATTAACTTAGCTTGAGGCTGGGGTTTTACCAGTGCGAGCTGTCCTACTTAAATACACGAACCGTATACTACTGTTGTACATTATTTAGGTGCCGGTGTTTGTCCAGCAAGAAGGGTCCGAAGCATCAGCTGAGTAGAGTGTAATGGTACAATGAAGGAGAGTCCCAAACTGGGTGAAGATAATGAGAGAATCGAATGGGTTTAGACGAGCGAAGGAGTGAGGCGTTGATTGGGTGGCTAAGTGATGTGTCTGGGGGTTAGGGTATGAATAGGGGTTTGTCTCATGACACAATTAGGGGTTAAAATCATGACATATTAATGAACTTTTGTGGTATCTTATATGCCGTTAATATTCTCCATAAGTATTTGTGTTCAATACGATCATATGCTTTCTCTTGATCTAGAAAGACTATCATCCCATCACGTTCCTCAACTTCAGCTAGTTCAATTATTCTCTTTGTCAACCATATTTGGTTGAAGATGCTTCTTCCTGGGACAAAGCCTGCCTGGTCTGGGTTGATAAGTGACAGCACTGCCTCAGCTAGCTTAATTGCTAGTGCCTTTGTCATTATCTTGTAATCTGAGTTCAGGAGTGATATAGGTCGGTAGTTGGATATTTCAGTCTTGTCATTCTTCTTGTAGAGTGGGCACATCCAGCTTTCCACAAAGCTGGTGTCTGGGCATATTCCAAATTGTTCGATATCATTAAACACAAGTTGTAGGGTTGAGATTATGTCAAATTTTGGTACATTTGTCTCCTTGTCATTCTCAAACCAGCTGTTTATTATTTTGTACAGTTCATATGGGATTCCATCTGGGCCAGGCTGCCTTGTTTTTTGCTGACAGTTGGAGGGCATTCTCGACATCCTCTCTCGTCAATGATTTCTCTAGTGATTCTGTGTGTTCATGGGATAGTCTTGTCTGGATTGTTTGGATTGCTGATCTGGCTTCATTTTCCCTTTCTGTAGCATCATTGTGCTGTCACAGACTTTGCAGGCAATTGTGGTAATCTCTTGCTATATTGGCCATTTCTTGGGAGTCGGTCATATAGTGGGTTTCAGTGTTGCGGTTCATGCTATGGTTAGGGACCTTTAGCCTTTGTATTGTGTCTTGTGGTTTGAGTGCTTTATTTATGTTCGACCAGTATTTACTGATGACTTCCCCCTCCAGTATATTCCTCGCTTGTACAATTTCACATCGTTTTCTGTGGCATCGTTGGGTTAGCAAATCCAGTTTTTCATGTAGTATCATGAGGCTGGTATTTGTTTCTTTGTTGTTTGGGTCCTGGGTGTTTTCCATTTCTTTTATGTTGGCTTTCGATTCCTTGGATTTCTCTGTCCATTTGGGGTATAACTGCCTTGGCTCTTTGACGGGCAAGTTCTCTTAGCCCCTTGGAGAATTCCACCCATAGTTTTGTGGGTTCTCTGCTTCTGTTCGGTTATTCAATTGCGAATATTTTTTGACGTTTTCTTGCAGGGTGTGACCTGCATGTAGTATATATCCCTTAATGTGTTTATCACATACAATGTGCATGGGCATCACCCATCTGCCTTTGCCTATTCTTGGGGCTGACACAGTTGAAAATTTTACCGTCACCATATCATGGTCAGTGGGAACTCCAGCCTTGGTTATCTCCCACTCATAACAGCTTTCATAGGCTTCATTCTGGACATATATCCTGTCAATGTGGGACTGGGATCCAGTTGCTGGGCACTGCCATGTGTACTTAAGTGTCATTGGGTAGCACTTCCTCCATCCATCAACTAGTTGTAATTCAGTGCATAGTTCATCTAGGCTATCTGTGGCAGATGTGCTATCCTGCCTGGCCAGTATCCTGTCTATGGGGTCTTCTGTTACATTGAAGTCTCCCGCCATGATATCTGGATGCTTTATCCCTTGATTGGTTTCGAAGAACCTCTTTAGGCTGGCCCAGAATTGGGCATTCTGACTAGGGCTTGATGCAGGTGCATAGACTCCAAGTATGCTCAGTCATTCATTTCCATGCCAGCCTGTCTCTAGCAGGATGGCTCTCCCTGCTATTATTTCCGTTACTGTTACATTTTCAGTGGACATGAGTTCCTTGTTTAGAACTATGGCTATTCCTCTTGCATTTGATGTCTCTGGGTCTCTTGAGTGCAGGATCTTGAGATGGCTCCTTGGCATATTCTCAATAGCCTCTTTTCTCTTGTTGTCAAGGTGGGCTTCACTTACGATGAGTATCCCGATTTTCATTGAGCGTATGATTTGGTTGACATGGTTCCATTTGTGTTCAGGGTGCTATGTATTGGTGTTCCCTAGCCCTCGTATGTTGAGTGCTGCAATTTTAATCGATGCCTTGGTGTTTTTTGGGCATTGTGCTAATCTGCCTTCAGGTCATGTTTCTGTTGTGATCCCTATGTCTGCCAGAGCTCCATTATTCTGGGCTTCGTGAGGGTTGCCATCCCTTGTATTTAGGTCAATCCTCATTGGTTCTGGTATTTCTTTATCTGTTTTGTTATTACTTGTACAGCTATTGACCAGGTTCATTGTTACAGCCTGTTGTGCATTTCCCACTATCTCATCTTGTGTGTTTATTTCTGCATTTCGTGCTGGGTAGAGTGTCCTGACTAGCCTTTGGTAGACTGCTCCCAGCATTTGCATACCTGTAGTATATCTCATCGTTTGCTGGGTGGTTTGTCTCATTGTGTCACTTCTAGGTGTGGTCTCTGGCTCAGGCAGTCTGACAGTCTGTGAGCAGTTCACGTTTTGTGAGCTTGGGTTTTGTTCTGACTCTCTTTCACAGGCATCCATTTCCCTGCTGTGGGAACCTGTTCGTGGTTCCATCTCTTGTTGAGATTGCCCATTGTTCTGCAGGTGGCCCACATTCTGCAAGCCAGGACCAATCCTAGGTCCTCTGGTGAGACTTTCTGTCTCCCGGTCCTCATTCGAGGGAGTTTTCCCACCTACCCACATCATGCCATCATCGGTGGGGTAGCCAACGGCAGCTGGGAGGCTTCCACCTCTGGCATTTGTGCTTGCCATGTCCATACCTGTGTAAAAGAAACTGTCAGTAGTATTTGTGTGTATCATATAGTTATAAGGAGATGTAGCATTTTTTGATCACTCCCTACCTTGCCAGGGTGTATGGGAGAGTTGTTGCCTGGATTGCATGTCGACATGCTGGGCCAAGTCTTCATGCATCCCAGGCATTTTGTTTGAACATTTGTTCTCCCTTTGTCCGATTCCTGTCCTGCATGCAGTCAGTAAGTTACTCGGGTAGGGGTCGCACCATCTTCAGGATCCCAGGGGTGTGAGTGAGAGGGGTGGATTCATTCAATGTATTTAACAGCATCACAGTATATCTAGGTAGGGCGAGCATGGCCTCCATTACTTCCACGACCAGCTCTGCCATTTCCTCCTTGGCGGGTACCTCTGTTCCTTCCTCCTTGGCTGCTGCCTCTATCGCTGTTTGCCATTCTTTCATCATAACTCCCTCCCACTATTGGCTTGTTTGGGCCATGAAACACCATGACGTTGCTTCTCATGAATGAGCAGTCATATGTGGGGTGAGTGTCGAGCTTGCATATCGTACAGTATTGATTGCTGACTTTCAACAGAGCTGGGGTAATGCTTATGTTGCCGACTCATATGGTCTTCTTTCTGATGAGTGTGCATAGGTTGTTCCATTCTGTTGTGGTAATGGTATCTGCCAGCGGTTTAAGGTAGAATACCCAGTACTTGGACTCTTTTATGCCCCAGTATTCTACGTAGCTGTTGGCGAGCGCAGTGAGGACGATGTCTGGGATGGGGTCCTGTCTGTTCTTTGTAGCCTTGTATATGGCCTTCCTTATCTCCATGTCTTCCCACAGGCCCTTAATGATGACATATCGCAGGCATAGACCAATGTTCTTGATCTCTTTGTCTGTCTCCAACAGGATTGGTTCGTTGGCTTTGAAGATCCATGCAGCCCATGACATCTGTTCATGGTTCACCGGTACAATGTGCAGGGTGAGCTTGTCACTGATAGTGAGGATGCATTGCCGCAACAGGATGTCCCTTGTCGATCTGGATAGCTCAATGACTACAATGACCAGCAGCCCCAGTTTGTCAACTTGTGGCATGTGGGGCAGTCCTTCATATGCTTTAAAGGATCTGTTGCCATCTGTTGCAGGGATGAACATGGTGTTGAGAGCTTCCCATGGTTTTGGTCTCGAGGTCTCCATGAGCTTCTTTCCCCCATTGAATATGACCCCCAGGGTGTAGTTCTCTGCATCTCCCTTAATCTCCTCAAGTTGTCCTGGGTCTAGGTTCAAGAGGAGGTCATCTCTGTGGAAGGTGGAGCCTTCAAAGTTCCCCAGGTTCGGCTGTAGGTTTGCAACCAGTTTTGCTTCCTTGGGGTTGGCTGGTTTGAACTCCTTGCCATTGGCATGGGGAGAGTCTTCTGCTGAGATGCTGGAGCAGAGACATGGGTTGAGTTTGTTGGTTGGGAATTGGAACTTGTCTATCCGTTCTATCTCGAGCTCTGGCACTGCTGTGGGCAGGGCTCTGTCTGTCGTGTCTTGGTTGCTATTCATCTGTCCAGGCATAGGTCTCGTTGGGCTGACACTGCTCATGGCGGAACCGCTGGAGCCAGAGTCCAGGAATAGTTCCATGCCATCCTGCAGGGTGGTGTCAGGGTGGTGGCTTTCTGCAGTTGCTGGTGGATCTCTGTCTGGTGGCAACATTATCAGAGAGCCTATGGGGAGGCGTGACTGTTCTGAGTTTACGGTGTGATGTTTCATGGGGGTTTTTGGTGTATGCTCTTGTCTACTGCCTGCAATCCCTCCGCCTTTGTCTTTTCAGCGTTTTACTGGGGTGGACTTGGGCGATGATGGCACTGTCATTGGGCTCAGTGAACGTGAAGGTGCTATGATGGGCAATAAGGTTTACCTCTCTCTTTTTTCTTTTTCATCCTCACGTCCGAGACTTCCCATGTTTGGTGGGCGAGCCTTCCCGCCCCTTGCTGTCTCCGATTTTCTCCGTGTCCTAGTTTTCTCTTACACTTCCATGTTGTTCAGGTAGTTTTCTCGTTCAAGGACGTTGCATTCTGCATGTATTTTATGTATATTTTCGCATGTTATTTGCTTTCTCATTTTGTCTTGTCTGTTGTTATCTATGTCAGTTCGTTGTTGTCTGAACTGTCCCTTACCGGGTTAGGATCAAGCCATTCTGCTTCTCCTCCAGCATCAGCATCAGTGCTGTCTCGCCTGGTCATGATTTCGTGACCTGGGAGTGCATTCTACCACTTCGACTGTGTTCTGCAGTCGGGCGGTCTTAATCTTCGCCATGCCATCACTTTGATGGTGGTGGTTCCGGATCAAGCCCCTGATTCATAGATTTACTACGTAGTTCCTTTCTTCTTCCCTCCTCAGTCTATGACCACCACCAGTTGAAGAGGCCACCATGCCATGGCTAAATCCGAGTCCTTAAAATGTTTGCATAAAGTTAAATATATATATACATAGTAATAATCTTGTAATAATCAATTATCTTTGTTCACTTATTAATGAGACGAGCACTTCCTCATTCCAAAATCTGGAATGAATTCCCTTAAACTTAACATCTTCACCGTAAATATGGGAATATGATTATCCTGAGAATGTTTATTCTTGATCTGGCAAGTATAGTACATGTTGTGATGATGAAGCATTTTGTTGTCGAGGATTTGCAGATGACACTCATGGATGTGGAATGCTTATGTGCAAAGTTCCCAGAGCTCGAGAAGCTCATGCATACAGTAGCAAGTTTGGACATTGTGAGCTCCATGATTGCTCCATGAATGTGTACTTAGTTTTGAGGGACTAAACTTTGAGGCCAGAGCTCTCACAGACATGATTGAGTATGCATGGTCAGAAAGGAGTACATCATGCTGACATAGAGTATAGATGTAATCAGACAATTCTGTGGCAACTACCGCATTTTTTAAAGCAAAAAAAGGAAATCATTTTGAAATTATTCATGCCCCAATGAGTTTGGCACATTGGCAATACATAAATCAGATTATATGGCAAATGCCATGGTTTTTAAAGCAAAAAAAGGAAATCATTTTGAAATTATTCATGCCCCAATGAGTTCAGCACATCGGCAATACATAAATCAAATTATACAGCAAATGCCACGGTTTTTAAAGCAAAAAAAGGAAATCATTTTGAAATTATTCATGCCCCAATGAGTTCGGCACATCGGCAATACATAAATCAAATTATACAGCAAATGCCACGGTTTTTAAAGCAAAAAAAGGAAATCATTTTGAAATTATTTGTGCCCCAATGACTTCAGCACATCGGCAATACATAAATCAAATTATATGGCAAATGCCGCGGTTTTTAAAGCAAAAAAAGGAAATCATTTTGAAATTATTCGTGCCCCAATGAGTTCAGCATAACCAGCAAATGCATGTGGAGCAGAAAAAGGAAATATATATCAAATATATTTCTATATAAAGACATCAGCAAACCGGCATCAGTCCTTATCAACCGTTATCTATATCTTATCTACACTAAAAACACCGCTTATCAATCTACAGCTTTAGGTAAATTTCAAATGAGGGTTTTGCACCACTAAAACCGAGTCAAGGACTCGGAATCTACATGTCGACTGAGGAGTACGTACATCTTTCTTTCATCCTCATATTACCTGACTGACCAAGTACTTATAGTTTGTATCTGATACGCGTACTTTATAGGTTCGCCGGTCATTAGTCATCGGCTCAGAGCTACTCATAAATAAATGAGGATAATTCCAACACAATTGCTCTCGATATTGAGGAAATTTAATTGCTGTATAATAATAGTGACAGCCTTATTGCGTGTAGAAACTGCTTATTCCATACCTGTGTCTGCTAAAGCGACAACTCGGAGGTCCTAGACCTCAGTCTGCAAATATAACTAGAATAGTTGCGGTAGCTAGATATGTAGTGTAAGATGTCGCGAAACACAGCGCTAGGTGAAACGGGACAAGAGCGCTCTGCACACTACTTGTATTTAATTTAATCATGAGTGTGAATGAAAGCATTCGCTCGCGTGATATTGAACAGGAACGCGATGCGACTGAGGTTTTACGCTCAGTATTCTGCGTGCATCGGTACATTAGAACCATATGATATACCTGGGCCCCTTCACTTCTTCGTTGCTTCTTCCCAACTCCTAAATGAAATTAAAAATGCTTTAAGTGATGATCTGATATTGATCTCTTGACTACATTATCACAATTGGCTTTATTGATAGGCAAGGAACAACTCTCTCAGAATTTTATCTAGACATCCCTGACATGATCCTGAGGTATTTGTCACATTTGAAGTGCAGTATTTCTCGAGTGTTATTCATGCACATCACTCACGTTAGGTTGCTTCGATGACATGACAACGATCTTTGCCCTGGGCCGAAGCCCGGTCATCATCAAGGACAATTTGACGGCTTCCGGGAGGGTTACTGTTCAAATAATGTTGTTGCTGGGTCGCTATTGATAATATACTGAACGGTTGAGTTTGACAAGTTTATGTAAGCAAGTCGCATCGATTTCGGCTCTTATCCAACTCTTATCTTGCTCTTATCCTGCTACCAAAAACAGGAGACCCTCTTGTTTCCTACTACCATCACGTCTTGTTTTCCAAAGCTTGCCACTTTCTTCCGTTCTAGGCATGGTTGCTACAACGAGACGAATGGCACGGGAGCTACAGGCACCGTCGACCTTGACAAGTCTCCCAAACGAGCTCCTATACACAGTATTCAACCATGTCGAGCGCGAGGATTTACTCTCACTCGCATGCCTTTCACGGAGGTTGAACGCGGTAGCAATGCGCCACTATCTTGGCCCGTGGGATAAAATACCAAAGAACTACAGCATGTTTGGGGATTATGTTTACGGCGCTCGCCACGCTTTCAACTGTCTGCGTGCCCTTCGACTTTGCTTAGCGACGCCATACATCCCATCGATGACACTCAAGTTCAGCCACAAGTTCAGGGCGGAGCTTGACGAGGTCCTCCTATATCACAAGCGCATCCCCTCGGAATACCATCCTAGCCTACATATCAACTTCGTGCCGGCCACTGATCATTGTCCTACTGGCTACAACCAAGCATGTGAGATCTACGCAGAGAAGCTACACAAGTTCTGTCCTCGTCCGTCTACGATGCCTATCATTCATGTGCCTTTGGACAGCTCGGGATTGTCTCGGTAAGCCGGAGGATGGGGTGGAGGCATCGGCGTTCCATCCTCCACCATTTACCACCCTGACTTCCATGGCCATCCGTTTTGCACCAACATACTTTCTTGACTGGCTCGTTCGTTCCGCTCACGCATCACCCATCGAAACATTGGTAATCGATTCCATTTCTTATCTATTCAAAGGCAAATCGGAATGTGTCTTGTCCCTACGCCTCCCTCACCTCAAACGCATAATGTTTAAATGGTGCTTTTTAACACCAGAAAACTTATTCTCATTCCTCTCTCGCCATACAGCCATAACAGACTTGACGTTCTGCTGGGGACGTATTGACATACCACATCTGCACACGTTGGTTATGGGAATCCGTACTCTATACCGTCTATTGCCATCTATGAGACCGAGGTCGTTTCCCACACTGAACGTGGTCAGGGTCCTTGGGCGCGAATATGAAGTATATCGCGGTTCTATACCACCCGTCAAGCAGAATAGGGCCGATAGGATCCGGCGCATCCTATATTGGATGTCACGATTACTTGCCGCTACCTGCGTCCAACTGCCGTTTGAGGACCTGCGGGTCACGAATTTAGGATTCGAGTTACCTGGGATTATACTAAACTGATGGTAGACCGACGGTCGGTGGCTCTGAGTTTAGAGTTGGTCACTTCGGTTTCAGCAATCTTCCCGAATGTCAAAGAGTTTGAGTTGCTTGGATCAGACAGGGAATATGAAGAAGAGTCGAGGATGTTGAGGGAAGAGATAAGCAAGCGCTGGACGGATTTGCAATGTGTGACCTTCTCTGATCGGCATTATAGTTTTCTATAGTTTTCGGGGAGGATAAAAACGGTGGCTTGTTATTGCCTGCAGGTAAGTACAAGGACTCTTGTTAGTTCCTCCTGGTCTTAAACATGAGCCAAGATTTCATTGGTCGGAAGGAGTAGATAATGAAAACTAGAGGACAATTGGGATGGGCTCGAGAAGCGAAGATTTTTTGTTGCACGTCTGGCAATACTACCTGACATCATATTTCGTAGAGTGTATGTAATGAAATGCGAAATGAAACAGATGAAATACCTATCCTGCCAGGACCTGCGAACCACTCGCCTGAGTATATTGTAATGATTTGACTAGCAAAGGTTATCGCGTTTCCTACTCAAGGATAGATAAGTCAATAATTTGAAAGATGGGAGGAATTCGGAGTTTCCTTTGAATTTCTTGTATATACGATACAGCCCAGGATTGTACTTTCATATGCACCCTCAGACACTGTATAAGATAGAATGGCTGAGGACGTGACGGACAGCGAGCATACATATATATACTAAATCGATAGAGAAAATATGAAAAATATGTTTCAGCTTTATAGTGAGGCGCACGCAACATCAAATCTCCTCAAACAGAGTCCATTTTACACTGCTAATTTTCTTGAAATGGCATTGTGCTAGACTCATCTTGTAAGGCTGATGGAACCCATAAGCTGCATGATTCCCGAATCAAGTATTCGAACAAAATACAATATGCACTTTTGCACTTTTGCACTTCAGACCTGCATCTTCAAACATTGATGTAGACCGGAAACTTAAGATTTGGCCTGACAGGACATGGCTCTTTGAAAAAAGTAGTAATGTCAGGGACAGAAGGCCGTTATGAAGAAAGGCCGTGACCGTGACGTCGTCTCACTTCTTTCCTTTCCACCACGACGATAGGGCTCGGGTCTGGTTGTCAGCAATCTTCATTGCTCCTTTAATGTCTTCAGCAAGGCTTACACGATAACTGTCAATGATAGAGAGCCTGTTCTCGAGCGAGGATCCAATTCACCGACAATCTGAGATTTCCCTGGCAATCCTATCAATGAGTCGGTACAACAACTTTATCGTTACAAGAAGAAACTGAGTAAAATTCTAGCTACGAATTCTGCCTCCTCGCTTCACATCGCCCACCTGGGTCTTCCTGTCTCGTATAGACGTGTATCAGAGCAAGCCCCTTGAACGGCATCCTGCAGCCAAGGCAAGAGTTGGACGCCGCGACGTTGAAGATGTCAATGGATATTCCCACTGCTAGTGGTGAGATTGAGGTGGAGGGCGTGATTGGCCTGGCATCGTTGTTACCGTCCGGGATGGGCTGACTGATGCGGTATTGCCGTATATTGTGTTGGTTGGTTTATCGCAACCGGTGCGATGGTGCTGGGTTGTGTTGCCCCTCTTTCTGCGCAGGAAGTCCTCCCAGTTGTAGGGTTCGGGGGACGGGTCATGACGCACGATGCGCAAGAGTATGCTCCGACGGTCTGGTGCCTTCTTATCATCGTAGCGGAACTTGCCAAGGAGGGTCAGCAGGAATCATCTACCATATTCACTGGCCAGATTGTCGGTTGGTGCGGGCGCTGGGGCTTCTCCGAAGGTACCCCGCTCGGCATCAAATGGGTGGATTGGTGGATAACTCGATCCAACATCAACATTCTCCCTCCAGGCCACAACGCGACTACTACTGATAGCCACTCATGAGTTGTGAAAATTTCCTTTTGAGTCCGATATACTCACCAAGATCTCACCTCATAAGTGAGCATCTACACACCTGCCTTGTCTAATGGACCTTCCAAGGCCTTATATCTGGAGGCGATGATTATGTCAAGGCCCATAGCTTCAATCTTCGATGCGGTCATCAGTAGTGAGTCCTTCGTTTATGTAATTATACTCACCAGAGTGCACATCCACGAGCGTATCTCATCGCCTCATACATAGGATGTCCTACTACACCGAAGAGGTCGATCTGCGTTGTGGCTATCAGTAGCAATCCCTTCGAATACACACTTGTACTCACTATGGTATTGATACAGTTTGGATATCTGTACCTTCCGGTCCTCCGTGTTGTGGGGCGAATTCATATTTGGAGCTAGTAGGTGGATTTTTGTTATTTTATGGCTGGTACTAATTGCAAATCATGAACCCTGAAGTACTGTTCAGTCATTGTTTTCTTTTCAGTCATCGGAAAACGCATTGTTCTTCGTCATATCAGCGCGAGCGACCCTAGTGTGCAAGGCCGAAAGCATATCAACCAATAGAATGTAAATGTCCTATTCATTGCAATTAGCTGCTCATCGTTACCGAATGAGTGCGGAGGGGGTTAATGGCACCGATTACTCTCACGTCTGGATCTACCTTTGGGTGGTCCCATGCAAATTGATGCACAATCATGTTCTGGGTCCTCCATCGATCGAACCTCAGTTGAGTGTTGGCTTCTTTTTCATTGGGATCCTTCTAACCTACCGACATGAACTTTCTCGGCCAAGGGTATAATATACCGCGTACTTGATGTCAATTCAGGACCGCATTACATGTATGAGGACATATAGCGCGTATCGACTCTGGTCTAACTTTATGTAGTAGCCGTCGAGCAAAAGCAGATCCTGTTTCCGACTCCAGGCCAGATAAGTGAACAATGTGGAAGCCGGGATGACAGAATTCGGAATTTTCTGCACCTACGATGCGGCCCGGGACCATACTTTCGGTGTGTTTGCTGTCTCTTTCTTAGGTCAATGAATACCTTCCGCTTGTCAAAAAGACTTGGCGACCAAGTGATTGCTACTATGACTTTGAGATTTCCCAGAAAGAAGTAGCTATTCGGATACATACTTCTCCGTCTCGAATTTTTCGCCACTCGCTAGTATCGATCGCATTCTCCTTCATCAGTATAAGATATCTTGTGACTATCAGATCTGAAATCGTACCCTTTAAGTTAGTAGAATTTCTCAAGGATGTACAGCCATATTAAGGCGATGGTCAACTGTGGTCCAGCATCCGAGTTCGCATCCAAGATTGAGGCGATGGTTATTCCCAGGGCTTTCTTCAATTACAATCTCCAACTAACTGAGATACCATCCTGCTCCGTCCTCATCTCAGGGAATGTCTTATCGTGTATTTTAAGTTAGAAGTAAGAGCTTGCTGGCCGTACTTAGCATTCAACACCTGTATGGTGGTTTGTGAAGCCTCAGATCCCGCCGTATCGCATCTCTTCTCCTGTCAGTGCGCTCTGGGTGCGCCTCGTGATTTTCGGCCTTGATAAAACACACAATCCAACTGTACGACAGCGACACTGCTTGAGGTCTACTTGTGGTGGCCCAACACTATTTCGCTTCTCAATTCAGTAGACTTTCCCAACTCATCAATATTTGCTATTATTCGGAGAGATCGTACTCCCTTTGAATTACATATATGACAGTTGTGCTACTCTGATACAGATGGTTGTGTCTGCTTACACAGCAATTATCGCCGCCTACCTCATGTCGAAGTGCAGTGCAATACATTGGATTTGATCTCGTGCCGTAATGCTATTTAAGAAATCGATGTTAGCCACAAGACTCTCCTTCGTCTGTCTTATAGGTCCTACCATGATGGCTGAGACTTCTTACCCTGGGCCCTTGTCCACAACAGAACTAATCGACACTAAGGCCAAAGATATTTTCCTCAGTATAGATACACAAATCAACAAGATTATGCTTAACTCGTTCATGCACGGTGAGAGAATTTAAAATCGCATAAGGGCACAAGGATTTTTACCTATCTCACCGATCTACGAAGGGATTTATACCGGAATACTCGCTGTTACGTTATGGACTGCTAGTCTGTATCGTTCCCTTTTTTCAATGTTCATCTGTCTGATGGTACACCTAGCATCGAAGGATAGCTACCAGAATTATAGAAAGCCCCGACGTGTTTTTGTTTCTATCATTCTGGCATTGTATATCCTGGCGACTTTCAACTTGTACGGTGGATGGGCAGAGAATGTCTTATATTTTTCCACCGCTGGAAAATGCCTTTGGGAGGGATACAGATCAAAGTGTACGCAGAACACTCCTACCTTACTGCTTGTGGGGATCAGTGCAATTCTGAGCACTGTGCTGGCTGATGCTACTTTGGTATGGGAATCAAAATTCTCTGTCGTAGTCTCACTCATGGATCCTAGATATGGCGTTGTTGGGTTGTCTGGGGCCGAGCATGGCTCGTTGTACTCGTTCCGATTGCTTGTAC
Organism: Armillaria sp. CMW 4456; assembly: GCA_028551335.1. Lineage (NCBI taxonomy): Eukaryota > Fungi > Basidiomycota > Agaricomycetes > Agaricales > Physalacriaceae > Armillaria > Armillaria sp. CMW 4456. The sequence goes on from JANDKJ010000480.1 coordinate 24,387, forward strand.
TACTTTAGCGATAAGTATGTTTTCAAATTTCTGCCCTGTTCTACGATCCATGAACACTGATGTGAACGCAGTCACCAGAGGCACCATAACTTATTATTCCTCTTACGGACCTGTCGAAGATATGTCACATCAAGCACAGTATCTTGAGAAGGTTGCGGTCAACTGGGCCGTCCTATATTCCTCCTCCGTATTGGCCACCTTGCTATGGTGTACAATTTTCATTGTCTATCGCATTCTTAGAGTGGGAGGTATTGCTGCAGGAATGCGGTTGTACCACAACTTGGTGGAGATGCTCGTGGAATCTGCAGCTCTCTACTCGGCGGTGATAGTCGCTCTGCTAGTGTTTGAAGTTCGTAGCGATGCTGCCGAAATTTACGTCGAAGAGTTTGCGATTTCAATGAGAGTAAGTATATTCAACTTGGTTCTCCGTCCTGTATAAATTTCTCTGCCAGGGAATCGTGCCAACTATTCTGGTAGGCCGCATTGCTGCAGGTCATGCACGTCCGGATGACTCCTGGAGAGAAAGTAGTACGGTATCGTCGATTGAATTCAGAAATTCTACAAGTACCCGGAACGACAGTGTTGACACCGGACCTGGATCAGAAGCAAGTTTACCTTCCAGCGTAACACTCGACTTGATGAACAGTTCAGAATATACTGTAGAATGTTAGGATTAGTAGAGGAGAGTAGCAACTACCATCTGACGAGCATATTAGAGTCGTCAATTTTGTAGTTGTCAGAGTTACACTGATTTTTGTTTCTGTACTGCAAAGAAATGGTCACAGTGGTGTGAATAATGTAACCCACCCAGGACGCAACCACTGTTGTGATAGAAATCAGAGAATATTAAAGGGTTGACATGGGCGCATATAGTGAGCTCGGTGATGCAAGGAGTCCTGGACAAGACATCATCTTCGTTTGGGAGTAAATTACCGCTGCTCACGAAGGTATGCACGATCACCACACTAATTTTCAGGCCCTCCGATGAAAGGCTTAGACGCACAGTCGTCAGTAAGGCGACTCCCTGGCATTGTACGCATGCTTCCATGATCGGAACAAGGGTCTGGGGGCGAAATAAAATGAATACTTCACTAAAGATTACACCTACAGCCAACAGCCCATGTCGCCAGTAAAGTAGGATCAATTGGCAAAGTGTCCAGGTCAAGGAGATGCAGCATAAATAAGAGCCATAGTGACGCATATGCATTGTAGTGCAGATTAGAGGACACGTCGTAATAGCTCACGGTATCCTCATTGAGTAATCAAGATAGTCACAAGAACTGCTCATCGTTGGCGTGTTCGTCCCAGAAGTCATTTCATGTAGATGAGGAAGACTATCTTCACTACCCTGATAGAAGTGTCAAGACCAGTCATACGGAACAACTGAGTGGACGACGCACTGAAAAGCTACCTTGACCAAGGTGTCTTCTGTATTTCTTGACATCCTTCTCAGAATCTATCGCATCGCATGAGGTATCACAGACCTACACAACGACGAGGAAAAAAGAAATCGTTGAACAGGTGTCGCCTGACTGTCGTATTTCAATAGCGGAGACTCGGTTAATGCGAGTACTAGACCTATAGTAGTCAGCCCCACATTTATGCGTCATATATGAAGAGATACGATAGAAAATTATAGGCCATCCGGACAGGCGTTTCTTCAATAACGTATTAGAGATACTATCCCAAATTAGGATGATTATCAGTCTTCCCACTTCAGGCCAATGCAGCCGCATGCACCGTTGAGGAGTACCGGGTGCGTATAGATATACCCGTGCCAGTGAATAAGACGAGTCATGAAGAGAAGCAACATACGTACCTACTACCTACGCCGAGAATTGGCATCGGAATGTATTCAGCGTGTTTATAAGGCCCTAGTCTCTGTTCAGTCGTGTTATCTATGACGGCAAGCTGGCAGCTAATACTCACAAGCTTCTGGCCAGCACGGTAATGTGCATATTTAAGAAGTACGTCGAGCGCATCTTCTCCAACGTCAGAGGCTTCAACAAGTTCTCAGGACGAGTCTTCTGGGATGAGCTCAGTAGCCGGCAGGACAACTTGGCCTAGCTCTTCGATTTGGATAAAGAATCGAGCCCAGGACAAAGCACCAATCCTAGTTTGGCCATTCAAGATAACTTCTGTCACGTCCGTAAGATTAACATCCCTAGCTCGATTCATTACGTGTATTTCTCTTCCTCAATATCGTCCAAGAACCAGTGTGCCACGATCTCAGCCCGTTCCTCTGCCGACGTGGCCGCCGCCAACGCATCCTTCTTCAACCGCTTGCTGCGCGCCATGGCCCCCTCGTAGCGCTCGGTGGATACCCAGCCCTCCGACTCGAAGCCGACCATGTTCTGGCATACCTCCATAAGCTCGTCCGATTCTCTCTGCACCGCATCCAGCTTCATCGTCTCGCGTACATCCTCCGCGTCGAACACGATTGGACACGGCGTGCTTGTCCCCGTAAGCATCTCCCAGTTCTCCGTTGCTTCTATTAGTGCAACCTTCAGCGCAAGAGTCTCGCCTTCCCACGGGTCACCGGCGTGGTGGAAGAGTCGGCGGCGGAGTACACCCACCGGGTCTGTTAAGGCCGCGTAATGGCGCTCGTTGCACTCCTCTGTGTTCTTGACGTAGTGATAATGGACGAGGCGGCGGTGGTAGAGATCCTTCGCTCGGCTTTGGTCGGTTTCGTCTAAGTCATCCAAATTCTCCGGTAGCGAAGGTCGCACCATAAATTGCGAGATAGGATCATCGTAATTCTGCAGGCGTTCGGGTATACCGGCATGGAGAAATAGGGGTAGGATTGAGGCGTGTTGCACGTCGATCAGGCCGACGATTTGCCACTTGGAGTCAGGCGACTTGGAAACGATAATATTGCTCGGCTGAAGGTCGGGATGGCGGATGCAGAAATCACCAAGGGTCGAGTCCTTGGGGACGAGCGACGGGGCGACGAGGATATAGCGGTGCAGACTCTCGACGTGGTCCGACGGCAACTGCTCCTCGTAGCGGTAACCTTCCCTCCTTGAACGCTTGAACGGCAACAGTGGTCGACCGAACTGCTCCAGATAAGCCAGTTCCTTGTGTGCTGCTGTTAAGAGCGTTGCTTCGGCGTTTTCGTCTATAGTTGTCGGTGAGTTCGAGGGTGCAATATCATAAAAAGGCAGAGAACGGCCTACAAGGTCCCCGGTCTACGTCGAGTTGTGATCTCCTGCCGTACCACAGAGATATTCTGACATCTGGACCGACGCAGAAGCGCTCGTCCTTGAGCGGGATGCCCGGCACCCTGGCCACCTTCTCCAGGTCTTTTGCATAGTACAGGCTTCCACCAGCCGGGAAAGAGATCGACATTATCTTTGACTCGAGTTGGACAAGTTGGCGCATGACAGAAGTCAGTTCCTGTTCCTCTAGGTCAAGCCATACGTCGCTTAACTTGGTACCTTGGACGAACTCCATGAAGATGTACTCGGTTTCCGCCGCGTTGTCCGGCGCAGGCGAGTATCCATATACCTCAGGAATAGGCAACCCAGAGGAACGGAGCAAGGCCATAGTGGCCACTTCGCTAGCCACAGCGAAGTACTTGGGAACCGTAAGCGGGTATGGGATACGTGCTACCATTTGAAAGCCGTCGAGCATGTTGATGAGGAAGGTACGATTGAATCCACCCTCGGCGAGCTTTGCAAAGCCGACGATATCGTTAGGACTCCGGTCAACGGACTGTGCCGCAAGTCGGCATAGCCCATCGATGTTGAAAACACGTCTGCGCTCTGTGTGGCGAAGAGCATCGTTGATGCTGAATGTGTTAGGTCACGGATCGCCACAGAACAACATGTATGAGACTTACAGCCACCGCCCTGACGTATAGTTGAAGAGGTCGCTACGAGAATGTGCCATGAGGGAGAAGTGCGACGTGGGGGCGGCCAGCAGGTGATAGATTTCGGGAAGGAAAAGGATAACGAATGCAGTGAGGAGAGAGGATGGCTTGGGCGGCGAGACTGGATATCCTGTCAATAGGTAAGAACGAACATGGCAGACAGAATGCACAACAACGCACTGAGAATCCCTTATTGTGAGCTAACAGTGATATTTCAATTCCCAGCTACACCCAGACACGTTGAGTTTCCATCAGGATGAAAATCAGTCGAAGAGGCAAGAAGGCGAACTGATCCACACGATAAATGGGAGCACGTACCAGATGAGTACTGTTCTTTATGCCTCGATAGAAGGCAGCCGTGATAGTCTGGAACGGCAGTGTAGACAACCCCTTTTTCGGAGGGGGTTTTTCCGGGTACATGACACTCTGAGATCTCTGAAGGGGCGCAACCAATTAGGTCGACGTTAAGGAAGCCTGTGACGTGACACCTACAATCGTCTTCCTTCTATTCCTTCTACCACGACGACAAGATTCGCTGCTAGTCATTCATATCATGCTGAAAACAACGTCGACAAGTGCAACCGATGAGGCTGACTGCCACTAACGATGGAAAAGGCTGCCCTTGGAGCGAGATCCCGATACTCACCGATGATTACACTTGAGATTTTCTTGCTTCGTGGCTGTATCAAGAGGTGGGCTTGGCACCATTATCATTGTTACAAGAAACTGGGTAAAATAATAGCTACCATCTCTGCTTCATAGCTGGATGTCTTCGGCCTTGGTCTTTCCCTGCTGTTCGTGGACAGATATACCGGCATCTCTCGGATGGCATCAGTGCAGAGAGGGCCCTCCAGGGTATGCAGCATCCAAGGCGGAATACGGAGATCGCAGTGCCACGGGTGCTTGTGCATACGCCTGCAGCTGGTGGTGAGGCCGAGGCAGGGGGTGTGATTGGCCTGGTGTCATCGTCGTCAACCCCGATGGGCCGACGGATGCCATATTGTCATATATGGTGGTTGTCCGTTCATCGCGACGGGTGCAATGGTGCTGGATCCTGTTATCCCTCTTGCTGCACAGAAAATCCTCCCAGTCATGAGGTTCAGTGGAGGGGTCGTGGCGCACGATGCGCCAGAGTACACTTCGCCGCTCCGAGGCCTTCCTATCGTCACACCGGAACTTTCCCAGGAGGGTTAACACAAGCCACCTTTTGTATTCACGGGCTAGGGAGTCGAGGGTTGGTGCGTCTGCTGGCTGTTCTCCGGGGGGTATACGACTCGCGGCCGTGCGAATCAAATGGGTGTATATGGTACGCGAGGCTTGGTGCAGTAACGACGTTGTTCTTCCAAGCCGTAACACGATCTCTGACAATCGCCTGGTGTCTTTACCAAAAATGAGTTCTTAGAATTGAATGATCTACTTCGATATACTCACAAGAATCTCGCCCTCACAGGCTAAATGCTGCACACCATCCCCATCTAACGGGGCTTGCAGGGCCCTATTTCTAAACTCCACAACCACGTTGAACCCAAAAACTCGAATCTGCAATGTGGCGATCAGTGGCGAGTCCTTTGTCTACCCGGTCGTACTCACCAGGATGTACGTCCACGAGCGAATCTCTGATACGGACACTTCCCAGTTGTCCATTTTTCAGGCGATGGTATATCGGAAGGTAACAAGCTGGTCTTCGTTACTTGGTGGCTGTCGTAATTACAAATCACAGCCCTGAGGCAAGCCTTTGTTTTTTGTTTTCTTTTTGGACATCTGGCAAACTGTAGAAAAGTACGTCCATCCTCGCCTTAAATCCAGTCTTGAGACTGAGTACTCTGTCCGACTTTGTGACAATGACTAGTTGGTGCTTGTACGGCGCAATTTTGTGTGTGCAAAGTATTTTCTTCACGGATAAATCTGACGCGGATGTGAATACTAGGATTTCTTCAGATCTTGACCTTCGACTAAATGAACACAATCCGCAATGTGCATTAAGCAGCACAACCGGATGGCTTTATTGTTTTTCTCACTGCATGTTGGCGAGATGATTATTGTTGGTGCAAGGAACTGATAGCAGCATAGGCATCTTTTCTGGCCTTATCACCCTTCGCTCATGGCTAGCGTGGTGATCGTCCTCAGTTTTTTCGTCCTTCTTACTTCCCGTGAAATCCTTTCAGCATCCCTCTCGTCGCTGACATCGATCTCAGTCTTTTTGGTGCTAACAATGATTCTCAACTGGGCCCCGAGATTCGCGTCCATGCGAGAAACTAGTGCGGATTCTATATCTGACAAACCATCTTGGATTTAACCAGGACGGGAAAGGCATTGACGAGAGATCGCGACAAAGCAGTCTTCCTTTGGCCGTAAGATGGATGGATATCTGCTTCCGTTCGTTATCAAATCAATGGCCACCTCACCGAAGTATGTGGTTGACGTTTATCTTTTAGCCGGCCATTGACAGCAGAAGTTTAATTCTAACGTATAACCTTATGGCAGCCACAGGCAGACCATTCACACCACCATATACAATCTTCAATAGCTTGACACTTTGGTGCATCGGTGCTTTTGCTTGCTAGAATACTCATTATTAGACATCGTTCGCTGAAACACAATAATTCTACTTACTGGACTTGTCTTGAACGGCTTCGTCATATGTACTCGGCTGTACCTTCGTGACTGCAGAACTGATCTTCTCGGAAAACGATCAGAAATAGTGCACCGTACATATCTGAACAGATTTTGTTTCAGAAACTGATCACATTTCGATATCAAGTGCTGAAACAAACTTATAGATGCTCTTACAATGGCCAAGGTCCAAGTCATAGCCCCTTCATAGTTGCAACGGCATGTAGGGTTGGGATGATGTAGTATTACCAGAATCGTCATGGTGAAAGACCGAGTCATTATATTGCTGTATTGCTGTATGTGTCAATGTGGTGAATGGTACTGCCAGTCAAAGACAGTACTGAGCTCCAAGACTTCGACTCACTGTAGACTATCTATTTAAGGTGGAATGATGGGTGAAATAACACAGCCCACAGCCAATACCCCTTGATAGGTAAACTGCTAGATACTCCCTTGATCAACACTATTGTATTATTCCCCCTTTTCCAGACAATAGGCCGTTCCTCACTGAATGGAGACTTGCCCCACCAATAGATCATTTTCTCTCAAAGGCGTCGAATGCCGCGTTCAGGATCACGATGATCTTGCCGCCTTTCGTTCTGTGCTTGAGCGCCACATCTGTCGTTTTGGGGCTTCAAATTTCCGAAGCAGTTACCATTCAACGTGAAGCCCCCCAGAGCTCGATATGTCCAGGGCTCACTCTGTACCGTATGTTTCACTGCAAAATCAGTGGACTATTTATATGTTCACCATGAAACACATCAGGTTCTTCCTTCCATATTGATGTTTCTTATCGCTCATATGTATGTATCAATAATCCACCAATCTGCACATCAAATATCAGAGCAGGTCATTTGTATTGCCTCTTTGTTCAATCGTGAATGAGAGATATGCTGGCTATGTTTTGCATCATGACGAATCAATGTCCTACCTTACAATACAACTGGGGTTCAGAGAAAAGATATATCATTGTTTTTTTACTTGTCTTTGAAGCTACGATCATGGCTACTAGCACACTTCTCGAGACTACCCCAGAGCTAACTGACGACGAGATCAAAACTTTTCTTGTCATTCTGGATTTCCAGTTCAACGCTTCAATGCTTTCCGCACTCTTATATGGTAAGATAATTTTATCCCTCCACTATGATCTCAGCCTGAGTGGCGAGCTAAATTTTTGGAGGAATATACACCGGAATAGTAGCTGTCACCTTGTCAGCTGTCGGTCTGTGCTCTCCTCTTTTGTCAAGGCGCGCCTCTTTGACTAGGGTACATAGCGTCTCGGAGGCACTCCCAAGATTACAAAACACCCTGGTTTTTCGTGTTTATCATCCTAATTTTGTATCTTCTGTGCGCTGTCAACCTCTACATCGAATGGACACAGGATATCGCATATTTTACCTCTTCCGATTGGGCATCCTCTCGGCAGGCTACTGTTGAACCCCGGGACTCCGATCCATTTGGTTTGACCCTGGACATCGTCGCAATTTTGAGCACCTTTCTTGCTGATGCTACTTTGGCATGGAATTTCATGTTTGTGTTCGATGACTCCTTGCTTATGATTTTTAGATATGGCGCTGTTGGATTGTCTGGGGTCAATCGTGGCGCATCGTTCTCATTCCAATGGCGTGTACAACTTTGGCGATAGGTATTTTTTTCAATCCATGAACACTAGGATTTATGACTCATCAGTAAAAACGTAAATTCAGCCAGCAGAGGGATCGTAACTTATTGTAATATTTTCATAATCACCGCGCCGACCAAAGTCCTATTCATCGAAAGCATTGCCAACTGGTCCACACTATACTCCTCGCTTATATTGGCCACCTTATTATGATGCACTATTCTCATCATATTTCGTATTTGGAGAGTGGGCGGCATTTTTGGAAGGATACACACATATCAGAGATTGATAGAAATGCTTGTGGAATCGGCATCTCTCTACTCTGTGGTGATAATCGTTGTGGTGGCGTTCCAAGCTCGTAATGTGTTGGCTACATTTTACATTGAAGAGTTTTCGATTGCGATGAGAGTAATTACATACAACCTGCACCTTATTTCCAGGTCGTAACTAACCACTCTTTGCTAGGGAATCATGCCAACAATTTTAGTCGGCCGCGTAGCAGCAGGGCATGCCCGACCAAACGATTCCTGGAGCGAAAGTTCACCAAGGTCGACACTTCGTTTTGGAAGTAATTCAAGTTCGCAGAATGACTCTTAAATGAGTATTGGATCTCGACGGGACACGTCTTTCGCCGAAAGACCGGTCTCGGGAGAGGGTATGGAACTCATTGCAGAGGCGCGAGTGGATGGAGCTGTGTTAACTGACAGTGCACACAGTTGTTACGCCCACGTTGTCGAACCGTCCAGTTCTGTCGATTATAGCATCGTATGAAGCAGCACGGGATAATAAATGATCAGCTATTGACTACAGATAGTCTGCCAGGGGCTTGATAAACAAGTCAGGCGAAAACTACAATGCTTCTTGAATGTCCCCTATGAATATAATCTGTGTCGACGCAATTAGTTGCCGTTGACTGACTAACAAAATGAAAGTCATACATACCAGTTTCACAATCCAAAAGGATCAACGAAAGGCGAGAAAATGCTTCTATCAATTCCTACATTAGGTATTCTTCGAGCGCAGAGACGTAGATTCCTGAACGGCACGTTAGATCTGTTTGTGACAATATCGTGCCTCTTCACATACTAATGATGAGATCGATGGAACACTAGGAGCAGTGGAATCCACTTGACCGGCGGATGAACACTTGAAATGCTGAGAGCAGCCACCCACCATTGATGCTGTTGTACCAAGATGCCGGAACAGAGATGCCACCTGCATAAATACGTCAGAGCTGATCAAAAAGAATAACCAACGAATAGCGCACTAGGAAGTTGCATCAACGCTGACTGCTTTTTTATTGTGCGTCATTTCTTTTGGTAACTATGGCCTATCATATAAGAATCAAGGCCGCCTATATCGAGACGCGAGCGACGCGAGCTCCAGATATATGTGCTACCCAAGGACGATAATTGATTTAAATAAAATGAGTCTTAACTAGGTCTTCTTAGTCATTTCTGGGTCAACGTAGTGTCCAATTTTGCAGGTAGCCATAACAATTTGACAACAAGCATTGTCGTATCAGGACCTGAAGCAACTTTGATAGAGGAGAAGAGACAGAAGCCGCCTCAATACAAATATCTTCAGCAACAAGTCAGAATATATGCGCTGTTGGTCTTCTCCAGCAAGACTCCTGCGAAGAAAAAAAAAAGCAGAGAAGAAGCAATAAAGCAGAATCCACATGCCAGTGCTCCCGTGAGTGAAAATCTGGAGGTACATTGAATGCAGGAAGAGCACACTGTTTCTCACTCCTATCATCGTAGACGGTGCGCTTGTTACTCTAGAACGTGGGTAAAGTGGAAAATGGGAATAAAGTTGACTCGGAGGAATGGAATGATTATGATCTCGGAAGCCCGTGACTTGTGACGCATGCGGCAGTGGTCTCCCCACCTCTTTCCTTCATTCCACCACGACGACGCGGCGCCATCAGTGATTTTTACCGCAATAGGAATGACCACAAGCGTTGCCTATGATCCCCACTCCGCCAACGATTCAAAAAAAAAGTTGTCGAAGCTAGATCTTAATGCATGCCGTTCGCGAACATCTTACACTTTTGGGTCTAGGGATATCAAAAGGTCGGTCCGGCGCTGTTATCATTATTGCAAGATACCAAAGAAAATAGTAGCTATGACATCTTCTTCAGGGTTACCGACATCCTTCCTGTGTATGCGCATGGGCACGCATGCTGATCAGCTTGGAAGGCCCAACCAGCCTGGCGATCTATCAACGAAGACGAAGATGGAGGCTGTAACCTCAGAGAGGCTGCTTGATACCGTTTAGGCTGGAGGTGAGGTTGTAGCAGAGTGGGTATGACTGCATTGGCATTGTCGGTGTCGATCCCGATGGGCCGACCGGTGATATATGATTATATATGTGGTTGTTCGGTCCATCGTCGCTGGCACGATGGTGCCGATTCTCGTTGTCCCTCTTGCTATGCAGGAAGTCCTCTCAGTCTTCAAATTCATGGTGCGGGTTTTGGCCAATTTGGTAAATTTGTTTTGATACTGTTATCATTGTTGCAAGAAGCTGAAGGAACTCATAGCTAAGTCTGCGAACGGCACAACCAGTCTTCGGGTTCGTAGTGTGGGTCTTGGCGCATTTCGTGCCAAAGAACATCGCGTTCTCTTAATGCCGTTCTCCCCGAATCATTGCCGCTAACCACTTGTAATGCTCTTCAGGATCGAGGCTGGGAGCATCGTTTGGGACGTCGGGCGGTGTATAGGTCGTATCAGAGCCGACAGGGTGCCCTGGCAGCCCATGGCCTTCTGCCAAGGATATCTCACTTCTCCATGTTTTAACACGATTGGTGACTGCTACATGGTTTTTATGTCCCCAGTAAGCTCCCCGATCCTAACATTGTATTCGATGCACTCACCAATACCTCTCCCTTGTACGCCAGCATCATCGTGTCCCTCTCATACATCGCGTATCCCATACCTTTTATCCTCAAGGCCGTCACATTTTCGATGTCATCAAAGACACTCATCTGCGCTGTGGCGATCGGTGGCGACTTCTTCAAACACAGTCGTCGTAACACCAGTGTGGGTCCAGTTCCAAATTTCGGACATTGGGACCTCCCAATACTCTGTGTCGTATGGGGAGTTCATATTGGGAACTAGGATGTAGGTGTTTGTTACTTTGTGACCATGTACTGGAAAAATCCCGCCACGTACTGTTAAGATGGGTGGGTTGATCACTCCGCGATCCTTTGTTGATGCGATGGCTCAGTTCCTGGAAATTTCCAGGTAAAAGAGCGGAGCCAGTGGTATACATGTAACATTTCCTACACCGAAGAGGTCGATCTGCGGTGTGGCTGTCAGTGACAGTCCCTTCCAACACACAGTCGTACTCACTAAGCTGTTGGTACAGTCCTTTATCTCGGACATCTGTACCTCCCAGTCCTCTGTGTTGTGTGCTGAGTTCATATTGGAAGTTAGTAGGTGAGTGTTCGTTCCTTTGTAGCTGGTACTAATTGCAAATCATGAAGCCTGAAGTACCTCAGCCATTGTTATCTTTTCGGATATATGGAAAGCGTATTGTTCTTCGTCATATCATCTCAAGCAATCCTAATGTGCAAGGGCACAAGTGCATTAACCAATAGAATGCTACATACATTGCAATTTGTCATTCATCGCTATCGAGCGAGCGCGTAGGAGGTAAATAGCTCCATTCTGACATTTAGATCTACCTCTCCCCTGCCCGTGCAAAATACCTGTCCATGGATGTCCATTGTTCTGACGGTCCATCGAATGAAAGATGCAAGTTCAGTTGACTCCCCTTTTCGTTGAGGTCCTTTCTAGGGTATTGCGTATTTGATGTTTATTCAGGACAGTGTCATTGCATGTGTGAGGACATAGCGTGTTATTGAGTCTGGTCTAACATTGCCCAAGTAGCCGTTATACAAGATGAGCAGACACACTGCACCACCTTGTCTTGCAGAACAAGTATGGATCAGGTTCATATAGGAAGCTAATATGTGGGTGAGTTCGTTACTTTGTGGTTTATGATGTTACAAACCTTTAACTGTGAAGTGCACCAGCCTTTGTTTTCACCTCAGATGTATAGCGACGGCAACACGAGTCTTCCTTCTTCGTCCTATGCAGATCTATAAGACTGAGCGTACTCATTTCAGGGCTGATCGTTACTTGCAGATGCGCCATGAGATCTTGCTTCACTCTTCGATTGACCCGCCACGAAGATTGCCGACAATCCTTGGACCTTTTTAACACGAGGATTTCTTCATGAGCTGGTCTTCTCTCCGTTGCTGTTCCCAGATGAAATAGTCGAAGCCAACAAGAACTTGATGTCGTAATATGAACCTCGCTTTACATGTACAGTGTGCACCGCAACGGACCAAGGTATGCTGTCCATATAGATCTAGTACAGACAACTTCGGGAGGTAGTCCCCGCCGTTCTCGCCTCGTCTCGAAGCTGCTCGTTTGTATTCTATCGATCGTCTACGACCCGAGGCAGAAAGTATAGCCGCTAATGAAACACTTCGTTAACGCGATGCCCTGAGTATCGCACATTTCTAGACAAATTATCCTTTGTACGAAGACATTGGATGAGTATTGACTGCGATTCAACATTGCCTAGTAGCCAAGAACGGAGATCGTACGATGAGTCGTCTGAGTCGTAGGACCTCCTCTTCATCTGCTCGTCTGCCTGCAGCTCTCGCAGACATATGTTGCTTGCGCCTGAGAGGCCTTATTTCTCGGCAGAGAACGAGAGTGATATAGACCTTGTCTACGAAAGAGTTGTCATCATTCTTCTGTAGACTCGCTATCGTCGTTCTAGAAGGCAGCAACATCTAGAACATCAAAGATGCTCTCAGTGACTGTCGCCCGACGGTGGATAAGAACCAAGGGCTCACTCCGAGAACGCCGCGCGCGCTGAGATTTACTACCTGGAACGTAAATAATTTTGACTCGGCCGCGTTACGAAATGACTGCTTAGTGCGGACCTAATTGGGTCTCGTACATCACTCTCAAGACATTCGGACAAGTCTAGGGGAACAGGGTGAGGGTTTCATTTTGTCTGAATTTAACTGTGTCATACAACTGACATTCCAGTCGCCAAAAATGGTACAGTAGCACTATAGTAGTATTGACTGAGTCTTTCTAAGTAAATGGTACACCCTCGAGAGGAAGAGTAGGATTAACAAATACATAATGCTGCAATAAGTGGCAGGAAAGCGAAGTAATTAGGAGAGCAACAAGCAATGATGGATAGGTGTATGATCTATGAATCTATGACAGTGGGAATAGGTGCGGCAGTGAATTCTGCCGATAACAGTGAGTGCATGTTCTAGTATAGGAGCGGGCTACACTCACTACGAATGACATCAGCCAAAGCTTTTAGTCAATGAACTTTGTCATTGAAACGGGCATCCCGGAGCATGTGCGCCTCGCCAACCACAATGACAGCATTGAGGCAGAGATTCGGCGCGATTAATTGGCACTGCAAAGCCAGTTTCAATTTTCGTCCCATAAAGCCGCGGTGATGAGGGGATGAGCGCTGGCGAGGATTGGTACGCTGAGGATGAGCACATTTTTTGACAAGGTCGAGCGGGGCTGTATAGTATAGCAACAACGGTGCTCACTTCCTTTATATACCCCGAGCGATGGGAGATACCGGAGACGCCTAGCCTCAAACCTGTACTATTTCCACCCTTGAAATTCACATTCAAGGATGAAAACGGGACAGCCAAGTCATCAAAAAGAAAAAGAACGAGTTTGTTACTTAGCAGCCATCGACACTTCCACCCTATAAGCGAGTAGACCTCCACCTCGACTCGGAATCCAGGCGAGACAATTGAACGCCGGATCCTCGGTGGGTCCGACATGGTGCCTAGACTTTTAATCCCCGGGGACCTACAATAGTCAGCTGTAGTCCAGACTGTGAGCTCTTTCGGCAGTGGAGTTAGGTGACGCCACAGAAGTTATGTTGTGACCCAAAAAAAAATCAATTTAAAGATGTGTCGCTAGTCCAGGGTCAAGCTGATTGCAGCCGATGTTAGCGACTCGTTAGAAGTAGTGCCAGAGTAGTACCGGCCCTTGTCAAAATAATAAGAAAATCGTACCACCTGACGGCAAGGACTGACTCAGTAACAATGCGAAATATAGATTCTGATGTCGGCGGCAATATAGTAGCCGAGATTCGCGTCCAGGCTGTCTCCGCAGAGCCAGGTATCGTTTCTGTGAACGTTAAGAGTGAGGTCGAGACCTTGACGTATACGAAGAGCTGCGTGGATCATCAGTGGCCCGTTGGTGGGAGACGGCTTTTGTGGGTGGGGCAATATCAGCATGATCCATCATAGTTCGAAATCTGCGAGCATGTCGGAGGATAGCAGCTAAAGAATACAGTTGTTGCGCAGGACAGGATCGCCTGACTTGCATCTGATATTGAAAGAACATTAATACGGGTCATCTTTCAAGTCGATATGACCCTCGGTCGTTCACCCGAGAGAAGTTTGAATGGACAAAACCGGAAAAGGGAAGGTATGACTGCATAGCAATGACTGGCTGATAACGACTTTGAGTCCTGACCTGTCCATGCCGAGCCAGTCGATGTGTGCCCGCTTCCAGGTATTCTTGTTGGAACCAGAAGGCCAGTATAAATGCACGTGGACACTTCCAGGTTGATTTTACATATACCTACATTCCTCGGATCGAAATATGGGCGGTTTCCCAAGGATGGTCCGTTGAAAATTCATGACCACAATCAGGCCACGGGCTATATTGATTAAAATTTTCGTAAAACACATCCTACGAAGCAAGAGGATCAATAAAGACGGTTGAATGGGATTATGAATACCGTCACCGCAAAGTTTTTGCCCAACGATGGCAATCGGATATGATAAGGGACTTAAATGTCCAAAACCCCCAGCATGGACTCGTTATTCTTTTTCTGCCTAAAGGAGATTAATCAGGTCAAGAATCGGATGAGCGTTAGAAGTCAATCATTGTAGATAGAAACAGCAGCGAAGTCGGTCGTAGAGACAGTCGTGGAACAACACCCTCGGCCCGAGTATCCTGCCTGACCCTGATAATTAGGTTGTTTGGACCAATTATTGAGGGTCGGTCGTCGCCGAGGACCCTGATCAACTATGCTGATTTTCGTTACGTACCCTTCAACCTCTATTCCCATCATCAAGAGTATCCACATGCAGCTACAATTCTTTCCCACCTTAGAAGCCCGCGTGGAAAATACCGCAGCTCAGTTCTACCACATGTCGATATCCACTGGCGACTACTGATGAACTTCGAATGTTAGCCATGTCGATGACGCCTTGTTCTGTTTTGGGGGTTGAAGTACTTAAGGGCCCTGTTTACTTGAATGCCTAGCCTCCTAAGTTCACGAATGAAACTCGATAGTTCATCCTAGTCAAATTTTAGTGGGTAGAAGTCGGAGAACGTCAAATGCCGCCGCGTACCGGCAAATACTGGTATTCAGACTTGGTTTGTCCCTACCAAACCAGTACGGGTGCCCCCCAAATTGCACCCTTGTTGGAATAGACAGTTTGGCGTCAAGATATCTGGCGAATCCCTGATTGATATTATGACATGACACCTTGGCAGGACACACCGAGTCTTCCGGGGGATCGCGCTGGAAATCTTTGGAGGACGACGAAGATAGACATCTTGTCTTGTCAATGATTACCGGTGTCTTGCACTGTAATAACATATCAAGGTGAATTTTAAAATAGCGAAGAATTGGGGCATGCCAGTGGCCCTCAAGCTCAGGTCGTCTTTTATTTCATAGACTAGAAGCTTCACATGTTCTCCACGTACCGGTATTCTCTCAGTCACACTGCAGTAGAGTTGCTGGATCTTGAAGCGTTCGGCCGGGACTCATCAGTGCATCGAGCGATGAAAGTTAAAACTTGAAGGCGTGGCAATCCCGGCGTCGGCCCGATATCCGCCAATCGTAGAGATCGGTTGTTGGGGCCGAGGAGTCCCTTATCCATCATTTTTAATGTTGACTGTTGTTACACACCATCTAGGCCGTTCCTATACAGCTAGCGTTTGACTTGTTTCTTCATTTTTGAAGTACATGCGGATAGCATTGCAACTCAGTTCTGCATTTTTTTCAATTCTGTCACCCCCAAAGATTAGTCATGTCAACGACGTCTCGTTCTCTTCGCGACTGGCAGGACCTGTTCACTCGGATGTGTAGTTCCAGTATCACCGCTGGTATCCGTTCAGTCACCTTCCAACTTACTCCTGGAACCACAAACGAAGATCGGTTCGTCGTGAAAGAATGGCTTATAGAAGGCCGGACCTGGAAGTTCCTGGCCATTTTCGACGGTGTGTTTTTCCGCGCCGCGTTCTTGATATTAAAAAAATTGACTGTTATAATTTCAAGGACATGGAGGTGAATATACTGCTGAGTATGGTGCTGCAAATCTCCCAGATAAAATAGAGCAAGAATTGCGTACAGTGCTCCCAGAATGTCAAGACCTGTCTCGAAAAACTCTCGGATCTCGGATAAATAAGCTCTTGTTTTGGACAATATATCACTTCGACAAGGAAATTGGCGATGCTGTAAAAAATCTCTGCCCTGACCCGTCGTTGCTCAATGATGACGAGGCTCAGGCGCTTGTTGACGCCAACAAGGATATCTTCCAACGGGCATTCTCTGGTACAATTCTGTCGCTTGCTCTATTGGACGAGGAACGAAATAATCTGTGAGTGGCTGGACTGGGGGACTCGACTGTTGGTGTGTAGTTTCCCGCGATCATACAAATCTGCATTCACTTGCCACTCAGCGCTCGCTTTCGAGGATGAAAATGGGGTAGAAGATGACGAAAGACTTCTTACGCTTCACAGTACCAGTACGCCAAAGGAATACTGTCGCATCGTCATGCTCCGCCCCACAGCGAAAAGGCATCCTATCATGAAAGATGGTAGGCTGCTAGGTACTATGCTTCCCACCCGAAGTATGTCACAAGCCATGAATCTTGTCTCTGACATTCATATTTACATAGGTCTAGGCGACCATCCCCTCAAATTGGAATCTATCTTTTCGACTAAACTTTTCTTCAAGTTGCCAGCTGAAACAAGACCCCAGCGCTATCTCGACGACGCACAAAATTACAACAAAACGCCGCCAATGCACGCTTTATCGACCTTACTCCACTTCGGCATCGTAAACCCACTCTGGTGCTATTCACTGACGGTGTTGATGCCATCGTATATAGTGAAACAGATGTTAATATGGATCCGGACGGACAGGTTCGGTTTGATCCTGCTGTCATCGCCGGGAAACTCTTAGGCAGTCACATCGATGATTCTTATGCCCAGAAGACACTTGAGCACAGTGTCGGGGTTAAATGGACAGGGGACAACGGAAACCGTGCCACGGAACTACTGGGAAATTTGGTGGCGGGAACTTCGACGGAAACGTTTGCCAAGTTTCTCGGGCCTGCGGAGCAGGGAAATTGGGACGAGAAGCTGTATTTTGATGACACGACGATTCTTCTTTATGACCTCACACTACGGCCCTGAAGGCCGCACATAACTATGTCCTTATTGCATTCGTAATTGTTGTGCCAAGTTTGATTTCTATGTTCTTGGTTCCTGACATGAGTTGCCTTTCGATCGATGAGATACTGGAACTAGGTTAAAAGGGCCGAATGAATCCCATTATCTTCAACTAATTGCGGCTGAGTTCCTAAGTCGCAAATAAGGAAACCGCTTCATCTATCACCACACCCTAAGTTGCACTGACCATGTGTTCTAAGCAGCTCCAATTCAACTTCGATCGAATTTGGCTATATCGTCGGTGCTGATACGTGAACGCAAAGGGAGATCATGCGGAAATATATTATACCATATTGTAAAAATGATATGCCTACCCAAGTCTAGCACACCAGATGACTTCGTGAAAGCATTATCTACCTGGTTCTGACACACAAAGTTTGAAGGAGAAACTTTGAAATTGCGACGAAATCTGGGTACTTATCTGCGATAACGGCTCGCAAAGTTGAATTCCGTGTGCGTATTGACGATCCCCCGTGGGCCAATCCACCTTCACCACGCGTCAGTGTCACATGGAGATATTAATATATAGAAATTTCACAGGAACTATGTGAAAGGCACGAGTCAGACACGTAGAAATCGTATCTTATCCCATCTGTTCCTGCGGGAACGCCATACTCATTTTCAAGCCGCCAAATTATAAAATCCTAATCCTCTCTGACTCGTAATTGGCCCCCAAGCGGAGCTCGCGATAGCAACTTGAAAACGAAGTCGAGCAACCCAGACCGTCGTAGCATTTGAAGACACAGATCAATCTTCTGCAGCACATAACGAGTCGCATTGAAATCAATGATTGCGTCCTTGAGTTCCGCGGAGGTCCCAAGAAAAGGTTAAAATGCGATTTGCACGGAGAACTAGAAATATGTTCTTTAAGAGAACTTTAACCGTTTCTAAGGTACACTACTACGTTTTGGTAAGATTGTAATCACAGCTGAGCCAGTTTCGAACCGGTGATCAATAGCGAAGTGATATAGAAACGGGCGGAATAGAATTACCCGGCAATGTTTATGAATTACTAACGCAGCTCATCTTTAATGGGTAATCTGACCTGAAGGTACGAGAAAACTCCCACGGAAGAGAACAAAGGGAAGACGGGAGCTACCCTGGGCTACCGGGAATGTCGAAGATCATATCTTGCAGCACATGGACGGAAGGAGACAAACCAGTGTCTGATCCGCATGACATATGGGCGCAAGCATGTAACAACTTGAGTCCATAAACTAACCTAGCATCGCCACCCTCATTTGGTATAAATTCTCCACGATGTGAGGAATTTACGGCAACCGCCACTACCTGACCCTACCTGAAGCCGCCACCCCATGTCCAGCAAACGCTCTGACTCTGGTTCTACTTCGTCGAGTTCGCGCTCTTCTGCCTCGACGGCTCCGACCACACCTGAATCGACTGTGTCATCGTTTGCTTCCGATATATCGGGATTGTCATTAGTCTATGAATTCCCTAGCCCTCCTTCCGACATCCCACAGCCGAGGCCGCTTCCCAAGACTAAGTCGTTTCCAAGTACTCCTCCAAAACGTTCTGGGCAGCTCAAGAAGCCTAACAGAACTTGAATGTGGGTAGATTTCATCGTCTTCCTAACAGCTGAGCATGACTTGAGTCTCGCCAGTAGGTTTTTATCCTCGAGATACGCTGTCAAGTCATCGATAAGCGTAGAGTGATTTCTTTGAACGACTATGAGGTGGCGAAGTGATTGAGCACCTACTTACCTTACGCATCTGTTCTGACGTTTCTGTATTAACGCTACTCAATTCTGGCTCTCCTGACTGACGAATGGTTCGCTGATTTGATGGTCTCCATTTGAGTCGTGGTGGCTCAACGCCTACCGAAGATATGAGTGGTGACTGAGGGACAAGCTTGAGACCTATAGTTTGTAATTAAGACCAAGGTGGCCCTGCCGACATGAAATCATCAACTCACTTTCTAGTAAGCACCGGTTAATGTTCGGTTAAAGGAGTCAGCGTTTTCAATTTGCGCCGCTCCACAATGAGGCTGTCTAGCGCCGACCACGAGGATTACCTAAGACTAGAGTATCAAGCAGACGCAAGGCCGCCGGCCGGAAGGACGTTTATTGTGACGGGTGTCCCATTATCACCCTTTAGTTCCTTGATTAAGAAGGGATTGATGACCTAGATGGCTTCGAGGAATCGGAGTAGACAGAATGCTCAAGGCAAGGTAACGAGAATGACATTTGTCAGCGTACAATTTTTCGTGGCGTTTCCTATCGACCGAGGGACCAGAGCCAAAACACAGGACCAGTAGTCTGAGGAGGCAATTCACGGAGTTATACCAGAGTCGCACAGATTCTATTGTGCGGATTCCGCTCGCAGTCCTGGAAGACAAGCACCTATCATTCTCTTGTACGCCACCACCTCCAGTGCAGCGCCGGCCACGGGCGGCGTCTCGTAATTATTCTAGTAGAATGATTACAAAAGGCCACGAGATAGAGATATCTCTTGGATGGCGTTTGCCGGTATGTATTTGATGCTTCCAGTCCCGATGCATAGTAGTTGGAAAATATCTTGTCTATGTGAGAATCTACTCGTGGTCAAAACATATTACATTTGCATACCTACAGCGTATGCGCCTCAAGCCAGTCCCATAGCTTCTTCGCAACAGTGGGGTCATCAGTGCATGGATTTGGGCATCCAATTCTCGCCCACGGTACCAGGAACTAGTTGAACTCGAGGTCAATACACGTCTTAGATCACAGTGTTAACATGTACCTTGCCACTATACGCCGCCGCTTCTGGTGTGGTCCCTGCCCATAGCTGCGTTAAGGCCCCGTATGTCGTTGAGTATAAAATGTATGGCTGGGATGCGTGAGTCAGCTTGTGTATGCTCTCAGGTAAGGCAGCGTCGTACGCTCAGATATTGGAAAATCGGAGGCTTGTGTCGAAGGAGTTCGCTGTTAATGTTTCCTTATGAATTCGTCAACGTATAGCACGTTGAGATCCATGAGTATCTTTACCAGGGTTCAACGATATCGAGACGATCCCCTCGTCGCCATATCGCCTTGCGAGTTCGTTTGAGAATAAGACGTTAGCCTGAAACAAGATTATATTTCATTTGTACAAGTATAAAGGGAGAAGAATACAGACAAATTTGCTCTGGGAGTACAAAGCCTCGATGGATGAGCCTCGCCGTTTCGGCCCGTCAACCAATGTGTCCCAATCAATGCGATGGGTAAGATAACTTGTCCCGGACGAGGTGTTAACGATGCGAGATTTCTTCTCGGGGAGAGAATTGGCTCCGGCTTTGAGACACCCAAGAAGGAGGTGTGTTAGGAGAAAGTGGCCTAGTGGGAGGTAAGGGTTTGTTAGGGGCAAAGTACTTGAAGGCTGTACCCATGACATTCGTAGCAAATTGGAGGTCGTAACCGTCCACATTGATTTGGTGCAGAGGGGGCCACATCACACCACTGAGGAAGAGATCATGAAAAGGCATTCTCAGCTCAGGATAAAACCATACGTGTTGTTGAAGAGAACGTGCAGTTTGGTTTCCTTGCTATATAAAAGTGAATTAGAGATAGGAGTCGGTGATTGGTAACGAACCTCGTGAAATCTGCAGCAGCTTCTTTTACACTCTCGACTTGCAAGATCTAATTTGAGAAAGATTGCTTCTTTCCCTGTGTCTTGTAACAGCTCGCGTATCGTATTACGCGCCTTCACTTCGTCTCTGGCTGCCATGTATACCTTTGCATTGCGCCGGAGAAGAGCCCTTACAGTTTCTCTACCAATTCCCGTATTTCCACCTGAATATGGGAGTGTCATTCATACAGCTGCTCATAAAAATACTGATTACTTACCAGTAACGATAATAATGTGCCCAGAGAGATCAGGGATGTCATTGTTAGACCCAAACTTCATGTGACCCTAACAATGACAAACAACCAGTTACTTCGTGCTCGAGTATTCCTGGTGAAGTCACTTGCTAGCATGATGAGTGGGCTAAGTCGTGAGCACTTAGCTTTGAGAGGGATGAGTGTCAAGCATAAGTTGGTATATTATAACTTAGCTCCAAGCTGGTTTATACCAGCATGAGTGTCCTACTTAAATACATGGCTCATATACTACTGTTGTACATTATGTGGCTATGGTGTTTGTTCATGGAGAAGCGACCGGTGTGAACAGGTGAGCGATAGTAAATGGTAAGTGCAAAGGAGAGTCCCAATTTGTGTAAGAAGACAAGACAAAGCGAGTGAGCGAGTGGGGTTAAGCGCTGATTCGTGGATAACACAAGATAGGGGTTGATGATGATGTGGGATTATCTGGGGTTAGGGTCGAAATAGGGGTAAAAATCATAACAGTCATCTGCTAACCATTTTGGGGAAGAAGGGTATGCCTGAGAGAGGAGACGACGAAAATTGACTACATAGAACCAACATAAGGATCCAAATGACATGTTAGTGCTCATTATCATCGAAGTTGGGGGAGAAGTCAGCTTAGAGCATTTGCAATGATTTGGAAATCTATCTATCTATATCTATCCTATATATAATGGAAGCTCAGTGTTTGCCATTGTTTGCTTATCAAATATCCTATCCTATCCTATCCTATATATAATGGAAGCTCAGTGTTTGCTGTTATTTGCTTATCAAATAATGTTACTTAATAATGTTATCTAAGAATATGACTAAGACTTACTAAGCAATTGGTAAGCAGTTGCACCGCTCTTTTAGACACTTCCTTTCCACGTTTTTATTGGGTGCCTCAATACTTATATAAGCTGATGGTGGCTCATTTGGGATGTCTCACCACTTAGGAAGGTGGTTCCCACGAGTTGCTTTTCAACCATTTTTTATTTCTTAACAGCCACTGAACCATTTCTACTGCTTCTTTTATTTTTTACCATATACAATAAGGCTATATTTGATATTTATTATGTGATTACAGATGAAAATCTCTAAACTATGCAGATAATAAATTAAAATTCATGCAGAGTTAACTAATTATTTGAATCAACAAATGTCTATTGTGATATTTTACTGCTGTCTTTGGCACTCTTTTAGATAATTCATTCTACAATATTTCAAGATATTAGAGAGCAACTCATGGCTTAATTTAATAAATCTAACCTTGAAGGAATGTTACTATTTTAATAAAGAACAAAGAATATATGTAAGTATCTATCTACAAGCAATGTAAGTAATATGAATAAGGTAGTAATAAGAAAAGATATACTATTGATGAAGAATAAATGGTAAGAACTGAGTCAGTGCAATGTAGACAAAATGACTGTAGATTGACAGTACTACTGTACCTATTGACAAAGAATAAACAGTAAGAACTAAGAGTAATTGTAAGTAATGGGACAGTAAATTGAATAGTAAGATATATACCTCAGTTGGTGCAATGTAGACAAAATAGCTGATGTATTTGACTATCTATAACATGTATATATATGATTGAGAATATAAGAGGCATGTATATAAAGAAAAGTAAAAGTAGATACTAATTAAACAGAGGGTAAAATACCAAGACATATGGATATCAAATAGATATTCTCCAATACATACCTCAGTCAGGCACAGTGTATGTATAACAACTGAGATATGCAGGTGTCTATGATTCCTACTTATAAGAGAGTAAATTCAGATGAAATATCATGTAACATATGGATAACCTCCAATATTTAATACTTTGTTGATCTGACAGCCAAGGTGTTGAAGCTAATAGGTTTACAAAAGGAACCTGTTTTTCATTTTGTTTTATTAAATAATCCTCCAAAATATTAAGGCTTTTAGAAATTGTATAGATACTTTTGCATTCTTGATTAACCAGAATTGAGTTAAAATCAGTAATCTTAAAAGAAGGGATATATGCTGTGCATCTATAAATAGTGTATTACTAAAAGACAATAGGTAGTAGAGCTTTCCTTCTGGTATTTTGGAATATTTGTGTATGCCATTTCAATTTTTTGTGCATCTGGAATGTCAGAAAGAAGTTGTGCTGCAATGCTTTTAAGAGAATACATGCTAATCTGTGTCAGACATTTTAAAATGTTTGATTCTTGATGAGTAAATGGCATGTACATAGAAAACAGCATGGCTTTGCAAAACCTGGTGGGTCAGATGGGTGGGTATATATGGGTATGGGTACAGGCATTGGGTATCTATAACCTGAGAGATACCTGTTGTAAGCTGTATACCTATCTAACTGACA